>JAOUQT010031129.1:0-11424 GCA_025769995.1 Xyliphius kryptos
GTTTTTGGTTTGTGGGAGAAATATTATGGGTTATTCATTTTTAATTTACTGAATAGCATTAATACTTTAAAAAAAAAAAAAAAAAAAAAAAAAAGATTGATTGTAAGCTTTAGCTGTATTAATAGCAATGATGCAAAGGACACTTCAGTCTACATGATTTATTTTTAGTTCAAATAAAATTTTCATAACTACATGGTTCTTTCAAGCTCCACTGGTTTCCTTGCCATTCCCAACAGTGTCATAATGCTACAAAGATGACCTCAATAGTTCCTTTTGTCATGGTTACAGAACTGTACTAAACTTTTCACTGATTGATTGCTGAACTTAAAATGTCACCTGACATGTCAAATTGAGCTTTAGTATACTAAAATCAATCACTTTATAATTTGGTTACTACTTGTTAATCACAAAACCTTTGCAAGCCACAAAGATCAGGGTGATTGTTCTATGGACAGAAAAGGAAAAACAACTTTTTGCCAAGGCACATCAGCTCTATGTTTACAGTCGGAAAAATGAACATCTAGAAAAGAACACTAATCCTGTGAAACATGGAGGAGGCTCTGTAATGTTCTGGGGTTGCTTTGCTGCATCTGACACAAGGTGTCTTGAAACTGTGCAGGGTACAATGACATGTCAAGACGATCAAGGAATTCTAGAGAGAAATGTGCTGCCCACTGTCAGAAAGCTTGGTCTCAGTCACAAATCATGGGTCTCGCAAAAGAATGACCCAAAACACTGATCTAAAAACACCAAAGTATGGCTAAGAGGAAAACAATGGACTATTCTGAAATGGCTTTCTATGAGCTCTGACTTAAACAGGCCATCTTAGGAACCCTTCACACCTGAGACAATTGAAGCAGTTTGCTCATGAGAAGTGGGCCAAAATACAAGCTGAAAGGTTCCGTTACAGGAATCGTTTGATTTCAGTGATAGCCTCAAAAGGTTGTTCAACAAAATATTAAGATATTGATACCAACATTTCTGTCCAGGCCAGCTTTTTTTTTTTTTTAATTATTCTGTTGACACATTGTTGAAAAGCAATGCATATCTTTCATTTGTTTATTTTTTATAGCATTTCTATTTATTATTACTTTTGTCAGATTCAAATTAGGTCTGTGACAATTGTGGGGTTTTCTTTTATTGGTACCAAGAGATACCAACAATTTTGCTATAGAGATACAGCAGTCATGTGACTTCACTTAAATTGTTGTCACATTTTCCTCCGTAACCCAGTGGCAGGGTTCTGTAGAAGGTAGAAGCCCCATTACAGTGTGTCCATGACTATAAATACAACTTAGTAATAAAACTTCAGAGGTCCTTACATCCTGAAAACAACTTATTGTTAATTCATTCTTACTGTTTTAATATTGATTATGAGCGTTATAAAACACTAGTGGTATGAAATTGTCGAAAAACTTTGCAAGAGAATACACTACTTTATTTTTCCAGTAAGGTAAATTAAGGAAAATATTTCTGTAGGAAACTGCATTAGTGAATGAGAAGGCACATTACCACCTTAGGCCTTTAAACAGCAGTGGGTGGAGCAGTGATAGGAGTGCTGACATAGAGAAATTAAAGAAGACTAAACTACCAGAAAAGGGATGTCTCACTCTGTAGAATAAGCATATTTCCAGGTGAATTAGAGCCACAAGTGCTATGTGTAATGCTATTCCACACAAATAATCAGAATATGAATTTGCACAACTTGACATCCACATATCCACACATTCATACATCTATAACTCACATCACATACTGTGCTATCCCATAAAACTGACACACTGAATTATATACTCTAGAGAATTTAATCAGCACAGTACAGCAGAACACATTTATCTAATTTGTTTTTCACAACACTCTTCTTTTCTCGCTCTCCCTCACCTCCTCTCTCGCTCTCCCTCACTCACCCTCTCTCTCAAGTCTGTACACAGCAGACAGAGAGCATCCTTGTTTGCAAGAAGAAAAGGTACATTGTTGATGTGGATTTATATGTTATTATTTCAGTTCTGTATGTTAGCTATAGCATTACATTACAGCTACTTCAACTGAATACAGACTGAATACAGTAATGTGGATATTTAATTGAACATCATTCTGAAATTCATGTTTATTACTGAAAGACAAGAACAATGAACATTGTCCTGTACAGACTCATTTCAATTCAGTCCAATCCTCACACACATGAAGCTTTCTTTATATAATAGCCAGCATTGTGTAGTCACACCAAACCAAGGTAAAGTTGTTAAATGTACAGTTTAGAAAAAATAATTAAAAACAACTAAAATCTAAAGCATTTTTCTCCTATAGTGTTTATTCTGTCTGGCAGCTACTATTGAATCTTCCCTGCTTTCAGCTGGTCTTTGACAAACGAAGTGTGGGTGAGAGGAATGTGTGCATGCTTCTGAAATAAACACTATGGCTTATTTCTTTTACATCCACAGAGCTCTAAAAAAAAAAACAGGGGTGTGATTTTGTTCTCAAAGAGAGCGTAATTACAGCAGTTTTCTTTATCCTGGTATCGTTCCTCAGGCTGCTTTTTAAGGTGTTCTACAGTTACACAGCTGCACTTTTAATATTGAATCGTGTGAAACCACCACATACATTCAAGTAGAAAATGTTGTGTTGTGTTGATGGTAGTAGACTGGTGCATTATCTTAACAGGTTCTTCTTCATTATAATCACAATGTCAGGAGGGGCCGTTTAAAGGCAGAAGAAAGTTCTTCCATTTCGGTGTTTCCGAACTGCCATGACCACATGGTACAGTATTTAGGACACTTTTTTGAGGGACTATTTTTTTAAAACCAATGAATTTTAATGATTTTCCAAATTTCCTCAGCTCCCAAACATTTATTGATGTCTAGCTGTGGACTTGCTATGCGATCCTGTGGAAATGATGACAAAAATGACGACAAAAGAGTAAAAGGATAAAAATTCACACTTAACCTTGTCTTTATATTCCTTCCTTCATCATAAGGACCCACCCCCAAAGGACATTAAACTCAATTGTATAAAATCCCTAGAAGGATTGATGATCCCTGCATTTTGGAGGTTGAGGGGAGGAGAAAGCTTTTTGTGTGTTGTGAGTTGTGGCTTCTTTTTGTTAAAGAGTTGGTGTAATATAGAGAGTTGAGGTGGCACAAACCCTTTTAACGTACACATCACTAAAGGTGCTGATGCATAGACTTTGAAAATGACAGAATTAAGGACAAAAAAAAGGTTTAGAGAAAAGAAAAAAAAATAATAAATAGAAAAAAAGGAATTTGATTATAGCCATTATCAACAGCCCAATTTTCAATATTACAAGATGCATTATGGCCATTTTATTCACTGGAGTCTTCCCTTAATCTGACTCACAGGGGGAAAAAAATACAGAGACAAAGAAAGCAAGGCAAGAAAAAAAAAAGATGATGAGAGAAGGTGGTGTAAAGCACAGCAGGTTCTGAAGCACTGTGATGCACCATTAGCCCGCAGGTCAGCACAACCTTGTCCTCCCATTCTGGAGCCAGGTCGGTGGAACTAATCAATTGGGCACGATCTGTTCCATTCATCATCTGCCACATGCATGACTTGTGCTTATGTTTCCACTCTAAAGCAAGCTAGCACTTGCACAAAAAGCCTCTGACCTTTTTAACTTTTGTCAAACAACAAAATAGTCAAACAACTTTATAGACACAGCCCTGTGAGTAGATTATGGTTTTGACAAGTTACAACACATAGTAAATATACCATTTTAAAATCAAAAGAACAAACTGGTCTGTTCACTAAACTATGCGCCAACAAAGCACATTGGCTTAAGGGCATCGGGTAGACAATCATCTCCGTAAATCCCCAAGTTTCCTTTGGAATCATTAAAGTTCCAACTGGCATTATTTCCTGAAATAAAGTGTTTCAGTACAAAGCATAAACAAGCTCAACATTATCCAAGAAAATATACGTCACTTTGGTCAACAACTGCATCCAGATTTCTATGATCGACTGTCAGATGGTAACACCTGACCAAATAAAACATATGTCACTCCAGCTGCTGCTTATGAGTATGGTAATCCCAGAACAGCTGCTTAATCACCAAACTGAAACAAGCAATACTGGATGAATTTTTAATATCTAAACAACTGCCTTTTCATCAAATCTTTGGAGATCTGGAATCAGCTTTGTTGAAATGACAAAACAACAACGAAAGTTTGAATCGGGTTCCTCTCCAATGCTAAAAACATGGACTCAAGGTAAATTGAATGCTCCAAATTGCCCATTATAGTGTGTGGCTGTGTGAGTGAGTGTACCCAGCAACAAATTGGCACCCTGTCCTGGGTGTATCTGCCCAGCGTCCGAAACGTTCTCCCCCCCAATATGGGGAGTGACACTTAAAAATGCTGAATGTCTCAGAAAATTATTCCACAATTTAGCAGTGGTGATATTGTGTAAGAATTAGCACCACGGTGAGGTTGAAGCACTAAGTGATAATCACTAGGGTGCGGTGAGTTAGGGTGTGATTAAATAAATAGAGTTAAGTAGAGGGAGAAGATCCAGAGATTGTCCTCTAAGCCTTATAGTTCAGTGCCTTGTATCGGTGCAAATTGAAGCCTTCATGAAGATCCAATACAAAGATCAATTCTTCAAGCAAACAACCTAAGAATTCCTCACAGTTCGATAAGAAAATACAATTCAAATTCTCTTTTTTTCCAACGATAATCTTAATTTTAATATGACGTCAACAAGACAATCATTTGCCTTTTATTGCGATACAGAATAAGTATTCAATTCACACAATGTTATATCATACTGTAGCAATTGTGATCAACTATTATTAAAAATTTTATCAAATATTATTTTACATTAACTATTAAATAAAAACAAAACAAAAACTGACCTCTAAAGTTAAACATTTAATCTAGGAAATGTGGATATTTATATATTAAAGTACATTATATTATATATTGAATACATTATAAATACACTGCTCAAAAAATAAAGAAAACACTTAAACACAATGTAACTCCAAGTCAACAACACTTCTGTAAAATCAACCTGTCCAGTTAGGAAGCAACACTGATCATGAATGTATTTCACTTGCTGTTGTGCAAATGGAAGAGACAACAGGTAGAAATGAAAGGCACTTAGCAAGACAACCCCTATAAAGAAGAGCTTCAGCAGATGGTGACCACAGACTTGTCTGTTCTCATCCTTTCTGGCAGATGTTTTGGTCACTTTTGCACTTTGTCAGTTCTCTCACCATAAAGTTAGCATGAGGTGGTGTCTAAAGCCCACAGAAGTTGCTTAGGTAGTGCAGCTTATTCAGGATGGCACATCAATGTAAGCTGTGGCAAGAAGGTTTTCTGTGTTTGTCAGCATAGTGTCCCGAGCATGGAGCAGATACCAGGAGACAGGCCAGTACACCAGGAGACATGGAGCATAATGAGGAGCATGCCCAGGCGTCGTAGGGAGGTCATACAGACACATGGAGACCACACACATTACTTAGCCTCATTTAAACTTGTCTTGTGGAATTTTCACTAAAGTTGGATCAGCTTGTCATTTGATTTTGACTATAATTCCAAATCCAGACCTCCATGGGATGATAATTTTGATTTACATATTGATCATTTTTCTGTTATTTTGTTCTCAATGCATTCCACTATCTACCAAATAAAGATTTTCAACTGAACTATTTTATTTATTGAGATCTAGGATGTTATTTTAGTGTTCCATTTATTTTTTGAGCAGTTTTTATGTTAAAAGTACAAGTATGAAAACCATCAGAACACCATGTTTATACAGTATTAGTTTCAGATGATTGGGGTATAAATTAGTGTTACACTGATGTCTGTGTTTTTAAAAGTCAGACACGCAAGAAGACCAATCAGTCCACCGAACATCACTGAAACATTTTCCACTTTGATTTTGTGTTTACGCTGTCAAGACGTGGTGGAGTCTTTTTTATGAAACTCGCATATTAGACTTGGCCAAGTGTTTTACACCGGACACAACCCTCCCCCCTAACCAGGCTTGGGACACACGGACTATGGTGACAATTTAGAGCAGCTGGTTCACCTTAAATCCATGTTTTAGACTGTGGAAGCAGACCAGAGAACCCGGAGGAAAAAACGCAGACACAGGGAGAACATGGAAAAATTCACCGAGATTGGGATTTGAACGGAGAACCCCCACCCCCCAAAATAACGAACGTGCTAACCACTAAGCCACCATAACACAAAAACTGATAAGATCACAAAAATGGATTGTTTAAATTATGGCCATGGAACCTTGCAGCCTTTTATTATTGCACCTGACGGGAATTTACTTTTGCTGGGAATCAGAATGAAACTGCTACAAAGCCCATCACAAACACGGAGGCACCACTAATTGCAATTTGATCCCATTTTCTTTCTTCCTACTCATTAGCCTGCCATGTAAATAACATGATTTATATGCAAATGATGCATTTACTCATTACACAGGACTAGAATTTATCTTCCAGCACTGTTATTGACAAAGTATGTAATAGAAGGAGGCTTTCATAATACATTATAAAAATTAATACTGTAACAGCATTTCAGTGAGTTGTTGTAAACTACACTCAAACATGCACGATAGTTTTATATTATAAATGTGGACATCCCAGGTAAAGTGTCTTAGTTTATAAAAACAGCATACAAACATTCTCAAAAATTGTTTTTGCACTGCAAAATTAATTATGTAAAATAAGGGGAAGTAAACAAATCAAGAAAAAGATGTACATAAATTAAGTAAAATTATCTGCTAATATAGTAAGTAAATTTATCTTATGATTTATTTAAAAAAAGCAAAAGTTTTATGAATCAATCATTCATCTTACTTAGAAATTAGCAAATATTATTTTTTACTTCAATGGATTTCTAAGAGGGATTTCTGGGAGGTTTCATGGCTAAATTGGACCGGCCTGGTGGCCCATCGTCATTAATTGCACCAGTAATAGCAGAGTGTGAAGGTTCAATTAGAAGGATAAGAGCGCAGTTTTGCTCAAAATATTGCAATGCACACAACATAATGGGTGACATACCAGCATTCAAAAGTTTGGTTTGAGGAACAAGAAAGTGAAGTTGAACATCTCACATAACCTGTACAGTCACCAGATCTAAATATTATTGAGCCACTTTGGGATGTTTTGGAGAAGCGAGTCAGAAAAACATTTTCCTTCACCAACCTCATGTAGTGACCTGGCCACTATCCTGTAAGAAGAATGTCTAAAAATCCCTCTGACCACTGTGCAGGACTGACGCTGTAATGGCCGCAAAAGGAGGCCATACACCATACTAATAATTTATTGTGGTCTAAAACCAGGTGTTTCAGTTTCATTGTCCAACCCCTTTATGTACTTTCCTTTTTGTGGGCATTATCCATAAATCTACCGACCTATCCACACACAGCACTCTTTGGTACTTTGAAAAAGATTAGTTGAATTTGAAGTGAAGTTTACCTTAAGTAAACCTTAAACAAAAAGTCACGAATGGTGTAATGGTCCCTTTATGTGGTATGAGCATGTGTATTAGTACAGACACATAGTGACCATCTTGAGTTGTAGCCAAACTGGTTGATGGTACTACAGTGTAGCTGTTTTTTTTCCCTAAACTACGGACGTGGTGTTCTCATTTGTAAGTCGCTTTGGATAAAATGACAATGTAAAGTAAATGCATAACCGCCATTAACCTCCAAAACTAATTCCCCCATGCCAATCATCTGTTGCAATGGCCAGATAAAAACAATTTAATTAGTTAAAAAAAAGGACATTTTGTTAATTAAAATTTAATTTTATCAAAGATTTTACCATATAAACAGTCAAATGCATCTGAGCTTTATCATAATTTCAATGCATCAGCTCATCCAGAAATCTGCCCTTTTAGCAGACCGTTAAATGTGAATAAATGTATTACTTTATGATGTTACATTTAAATAACCATTATTAGAAGCTTTAGGCCTAAAAATAAAGAACTGATGACTACATTGCACTTAAAGTTGAGACGAAGACATATTTACCAGTCATATTACATTTTGATGCTTTATATATTTCCATATTCTTGACATGGATCTAAAATAAATTGTTTGGCGGGAGAAATGGGGTAAACCTGGGACAATAAGGATGCATGCAGCATGAAGGAGAGGTTCTATGGCCAAATTCTCCAGAGGGGATGGCACAACCCCAGCCTACAGTTCTAAGTTATCTGGGTGAAGCAAGACGTAAAGTGGGTGGAGTAAGTGAAAGATGCCAGCGGCAGAGTGTACCTTCTGTTTCTGATATGAGCATACACGTGGGAACCAGAAGATGGAAGTTTCTTCAGTGATTGATGTTGGAGAGCTAAATCCATATGCACAGAAACAGAATGGCAGGGACCCCTTTCAATTGCTTTACTTGTGGTTTAATTCTCGTCTCAACACAGCATCTGAACCTGATCTATAAAAGACCACATCAAGTGTCATAAAGGTGATTTATAGGGGGGCAGTGCACAGATTTTACAGAGTGGATGTATATATGGATATTGGAAGGGGGATGCATTTTAACATTCAAAGCTTAATTGGCATAAAAAAAGGTTAACAGGATTCTTTTTTTCCCTCTATTTTGTTAACAGCAAAGCTCCACTCTACTATCTTAACCTCCATACTGCCTACTGCTATATTTTTTCTAGAAGAGATGGTGAGTTTCAGATTATTAAAACAGCATGGGACAGATATGCTCCAGAAAAATACACCCACATGAATTCATGCACACTAACCAGTGTACACAATTCTGCTATAGCCTAAGGGTATTTCATATCAACCGACTGCTTCTTCACACAGACACACACACTAACACTTTAAAACAGCTGCTTTCTGGCAAATGCGCTACATAGGTCAATGGAAAATAAACAAGGGCCCAATTGGTCACCATTGGCCATGCGCATGTACATTGGCCAAAACCAGCTATCTTTGCCAGAAATAGTCTTCATCTGTACCAACAAAGGGGGAAAAAAAAAAAAGACAAAAAAAAAAAAACGGTTGATCTCCAATGACATGCTAGATGTAAAATTACAACCCCTAGCAAAAAATATTGAATCACCAGTCTCTGAGAAAGTCCCTTCAGTTTTTTAATTTTGTAGAAAAAAAGCAGATCACAGACGTGACAAAAACCTAAAGGCATTTCAAATTACAACCTTCTGGCTTTAACAAACACTAAAAGAAATCGAGAAAAACAATTGTGGTAGCCAGTAATATTCAGATTTTTAGACCAAGCACAGGGACTAAATTATGGAATCACTCAGGGAAAAATTATGATTTCAACCCACAAAATTTCATTACAAACACTAACATCTGCATCAGATTAAATCTGCTCATTTTTATGCAGGTAAAAAAGAGTGATCACACCTTGGAGAGCTGTTGCAACAAGGCGACTGACATGGCTCAAACACCAGAGACGTCAATTAAAACAAAGGAGAGGATTATCAAAAAAAGAGGGTAAATCATCACTCAGTGTTGCACAAGATGTTGGTTGTTCACAGTCAGCTGTGTCAAAAACCTGGACCAAGTACAAACATAGGAAGGTGGTTAAAGGCAAGCATACTGGTAGACCAAGGAAAACCTTAAAGCATCAAGACAGAGAACTAAAAGCAATATGCCTTGAAAACAGAAACTGTACAACAAAACAAATGGGAGGAAACTTGAAACAAAGTCTGTGACTGAAATGTAAAAAAATGCCTAAAGGAAATGGGATTTACATACGGAAAAGCTAAAAGAAAGCCATCACTAACACCTAAACAGAAAAAAACAAGGTTACAATGGGCTACGGAAAGGCTATCATGGACTGTGGATGACTGGATGAAAGTCATCTCAAATCTCAAATTTGGGCAAGGTGATGATGCTGAAAGTTTTGTTTTGTGCCATTCCAATGAGATTTATGCAGACAACTGTCTGAATAAAACAAGCAAATTGCCACAGTCATTGATGATATGGGGCTGCATGTCAGGTGAAGGCACTAGGGAGATGACTGTATTTACATCCTTAATAAATGCACAGGTTTACATTGACATTTTGGACACTTTTCTTATCCCATCTATCGAAAGGATGTTTGGGAATGATAAATATATTTTTCAATATGACAATGTATCTTGCCATAGAGAAAACAATGTGAAAGCATAACTTGAAAAAAAACATCATACGGTCAAAGTCATGGCCTGCAAACAGTCCGAATCTAAATCTAATTGAAAATCTATGGTGGAAGTTAAAGAAAATGGTCCATGACAAGGCTTCAACATGCAAAGTTGATCTGGCAACAGCAATCAAAAAGCTAGAGCCAGAGTAGTTTTTAGAGTACTGTCACTCATCAAGTCAATGCCTCAGAGACTGCAAGCAAACAACAAAGTACTAGTGATGTGTTAGAGTGTTATTTTGTTTGTTCATTTTTCATGATTTCATATTTTTTTTCTTCAGAATTTAATGATTCCATAATTTATTTTCTTTTTGTTGTTAAAATCAGAAAGTTGCCTTTAGTTTTTTGTTAGTGATCTGCTGTTTTCTACCAAATTAAAGAACATCCTCAGAGACTAATGATTCGATAATTTTTGCCAGGGGTTGTAGACGTACTAGCTCAGGCATTTAACTCAGAATGCAAGGTGTGTCCAACAGATGTGCTTAGGTTAAAAGAAAAAAAAATAACTTAAATTTACAAATCATACAAATTTATTGTGCTGTAAAATTAAAGCACTTAAAGCATCAGGAATCCTGCACCTAGATTTTGAACTTGCAGCCACAACTTGAAAATATGACAGCTGAACTCAAAGCTTTATGTCTAAAGTGGAATTCAGATATTTTTTTCAGATATATAAGTTCTTTCCAACATTGCTGAATAAGTCTTTACATATGTGCTGTATTGACAGATTTCATTCATCCTTTTATCCATTTCATTCCAAACAAGTTCATAGGGGTTCAAGTCTGGAGATATTGCAGTTTATTCCATTCTTTGAAACCTACTACCTTGTTCTTGTTTTCTAACGTAGATCTGACGTAGAAGTTTTGGTTCATAGTCATGCTGTAATACAAACTATTCATCAATAAGACATAGTCTAGAAAGTATTACATGAGCATTAAAAAGGCTGTGGTAAACCTTTGACTAGTGATCCAGTCACCATGTTTAAGTTGCTAACTCTGGATTAAGCAAACCAGCCTACAGTCCTACATATTTTACAGTTGGTATCACACTAAGGAACCATTTGTCACATGCGCAACAGCATACAAAAACTAAATAATTCAAATTCATCGGTTAGTAAGAACTTTGTTTCAGGTTATTTACTGTACCTCAATTGTCCATAATAACTGTAAATATTAATTTGTTATAATATGTATGTACATTTACATTTACATTTAGTTATTTAGCAGACGCTTTTATTCAAAGCGACTTACAAATATCACAGCTTGGTTGGG
>JAOUQT010031138.1:0-11424 GCA_025769995.1 Xyliphius kryptos
TAGATATATAGTGTGTTTTGTCCAGGATTAGACAATGTAAGGAAGATCCAGCCAGTTATCCAGATGGAGCATAATATTTTTAAACATTCCTGATAATTAAACAACTTTTTATGCATATTTTTTAATAATAAGCCTATTCTCATTCTCTCCCATTCCCTCTCGTAGTGTGCAATGCAAACACATGTCCACCTCTCACAACAACATGTTCAGTTGGATACGAGCTGGTGCATAACAAATCCATTGGCGATTGCTGCAACATGTTCTATTGCAGTAAGTTTACATATTAACAAAATATGTTCTACTATTATATGGACTTCCTTTCACTCTTTATACTTATTTTATTCTTGTTTTCTCTTCAATCAGAACCCAAACCAGTGTGTGTCTACAATAACACTGAATATACGGTGAGGTTTTACTCTTCTCCCACAAGCACAGTATAGTTAATGTTTGGGCTTTGCGCTCTGTGTGCTCCGTCTGACTTTGTATAATGTATTATGTAGTAATCATTTTTATAAATATTACATCTACAATTCCAAATCTCTAATTCCACAGCGTGGGGCAAACACCAGAATTTTCTGTGTGGAGTTTGCATGTCCTCCCTGTGCCTCTGTGGGTTTTCTCTGAGGTCTCTGATTTTTGGTTTACAGATGTGCTGATAGGTCAGTTGAAGACAATAAATTCAGATCAGAATACCTTATTTGCTTTCTTTCTGCAAATAAGAAAGAAACGAGATCAGAAAAAGGAATACATTCGGAAAAAATTGGTGATTAAAAAAAAGTCATATAAAAGCTTGCATATGCTGCTCAGGCAGCACAGTCTGGGGGCATGGAAAAAAACACCCCTTGGCAGACAAGCACAGCATTTCACACAGGGGCTCCAACAGCGTAATGTGCTGCACCCGCTTCAGCGCATGAGCACACACACAAAGACCTGTGAAGTTCTAAAAGAAGCTATGGACGACGTGTATGGAATATTAGGAAAGAATTAAGAAATTTCCATAGGAGAAGAGGGCCAGTCATTTTGCCAGGAAACCAAAGCAACAGTTGTTCTGGGGGAATTTCACTAAACAGCTCACCCCTCAAGACCAGCTGACAGCATGGGAAGCCAAAAAAAAGAAAAGATTTGATTTCTGGTCTCCAAATACTCTAAACTCAGAGCAAAATCAGAGCCAAAAACTTCTCCAAGATCGATTCCATGTTGCAATCAAAAGTCATAGTCTGAATACAACACATCAGCCATGACACCAGGGCAATTCCTAATCAAATCAGCAGAATACCCGTGATCATAAATACCAATAGATAAACATCTTCAATGTCTTCCACGGGCAGAGGCCCTAGACACACGACACGCCCCATTCCCCATGCATCCATTGTATGTCCGGCTGCAAACGTTCTATCCAAGGGCGGAGATAGCGTTGAGAGACCATTTAATAAGTTCCGTTTTCTTGTTTCGATAAGCAGAGTTTGGGTATTTCCTGTATGCAGACAAGAAATTGGTCTAGCAGTTAAAGAATTGTATGTATCCATGCACGTTTATCGATCCCCAGTTTGGTTAAACTGGAGGGGTGCCTCAGAAATGGCCTCTGGTGTAAAACTGAGCCAAGCTAATTTTCTCTATGGCACCCTAAACGGGAACATGCCAAAAGAGCTTCACTGGCTCGCACAGAGCCTTGATCTCAAACCCCAATAAACATCTTTGGAACTAGAACAGAGATTGCGAGCTCTAATCCAACATCCATGTTTAAAATGTTTTAAAGTTTACATTTCTGACCATACTGCTGTCATGTTCATCTTACAGCCTGGAACACATATTACAACAAGCTCCTGTGAAGACTGTGATTGCGGCCAAGTTGTGAATTCCAGCACGGGATTACACAGTATGAAGTGCACACCTGTGCCGTGCAACACTGTCTGTTCTGCGGTAATGACCTTCATCTGTATAACTTACACATACATTTATATTATTACATTAAAATAAAAAAGGTTTTATATATTATGCCTCAAGTTGAAATCCATACTATAGGATTACATGGAAGATAAGTTGCATTCAAAAGCAAATATACAGTTATATATGTAAAAGTAGGGACATTTTTACATAGAAATTAATGTAAAAACCTTATTAATTTACTAATTTACATAATGCAAATTCATTCATTTTCTCCCCTTTTTTTTACTGTGACCTTCTGTTTTAATCTAGGGCTATACCTATGTCGCCATCCCAGGCAAATGTTGTGGAGAATGTAGACAAACCCAGTGTACCTACAGTGGACCTGAAACATCTGGTACCATCGTTATTAGGGTATAAACACTAAAGTATCCCTTAATTTTGGTTTTTCCTCACACACCCATACACTGCTTGATGATAACAACTCTTACCGTGTTCCTCAGGATGGAGAAATCTGGACGCCCCCACACGACTCCTGCACATCATATAACTGCACAAAAGTCAATGGTACATACGTTGTGGTGAAAAACGCCGTCTCATGTCCTCCATTCAATCCAGACAACTGCATATCTGTAAGTGTTTTTGAAAGTCCTGTACGTACACTCATCATGTGCTTTTTTGGCACATTTATTTTTGGCACTTTAATTTACCTTCTGTATTTCTGTTTTCTCTTAAGGGCATCATAACAGATGATGGCTGCTGCAAGACTTGTAAGATCACAAACTTATTCTGTATTGATATTACTATTACAGTAATGCGTATTTAATCAGCTATATTTATATATACAGTTATATATATCCTATAAATAGAGTCCCTGTGGAAAGTATTGCCTCAACCTTTAATCACGTTCTTAGAAGGGAGTGGGAGTAACTAATTGAGGCAGATTTTGTGGTTAATAAACAGTGTATTAACATTTGGGATGGGAAAAGGTTATGGACAGGCAATATTACTGACACAAGAAATTAAACTGCTACTAATATGGGAACGAAAGATTAGTACAAAATTGGTGATGCACTGAAATGACATTTTTTGGCCAAATACCGAACATAGTTTTTCAGTGTTTCATTAATTTGGCCCCTTTTGCCACCATTTCACTGTGAAAACAAGGAAGTTAAGGAAGCAGCCTTGTGAACTAAAATGTGATTATGATGATTTTGATTATATTACTTGACTGCAAAGCCTTCTTGCCATCCCATAGCTTTAATTACAATTTATTATCTAGTAGTTATATAATAATAATGATCAGTTCTAGCTAAAATGACTATATATCAGCTTTTTATTTGCAAATTGAATATTTCTTATTAAGTAGTACCAATGTGGCTGGTTTGCAGGTAAGCCAAGGGATTGCAGTTTGTTGACGAACCACACCATCCTGAGGGCAAACAACTGTGAAACGGTTTATCCTGTGGAAATAGCCTACTGCTCTGGTTCCTGTAACACACAGTCCATGTGAGTGTGCTCACACACTTACACCCTTAAACAGTCAGTCATGCATACAAATATAAAAGCATACACTCATTTTAATGGTCCTCACAATTTAAATCAGCAGGTAATGTAGATAAGTAGCGCTTGAGATTTGCTTGTTGAGGAAAAACTAAAAACAACTCAAACAATGAAATTCATTTATGTATGTCTAATTGTATGCAAAGAACAAATTATAAGAAGATTCAATTGAATGGATATGGCAATTATGAGTTAACACAAAAGTGTGGGGTTATTAATCTGAAGATTGTGGGTTAAAATCCTTAATGTTTTGAATGTGGCTTCTAGAGCAAAGCCCTTAACCCCAACTGCTCCAGGGTTATTGTATCATGGTCAACCCTGTGTCCAGACACCCTCCATCAAGTTGGGATACTTGGGTAGGTCTCTTTGGATAAAACCGTCTCCTAGATGACATGAAGTAATGTACTTATTTTGTTAGAACTCTCAAAAACTTGGCATTGCTGAAGACATGTACAGTATACAGTATTATTTTGTGCATTGTGTGGATTGAAAATAGACCTCTGTTTATTTCATTAAGACTTATCATTAAAGAAACCTTTTTTCCCTCCTTTGCAGATATTCAATGCAGGCTAACCTCATGATGCACTCGTGCTCCTGCTGTCAGGAGTTAAAAACCAGCGAAAGGAAGGTGGAGATGAAGTGTGCCGACCACAGCACCACCCAATTCACCTACATTCATGTGGAAGAGTGCGGCTGTTATCACTCAGAGTGCAAAGACCATAAGGACTGAGAATGATTCTGAACTCCCGCTACATTTTACAAAATGTGACGTTTACTATGAATAAATTCTACTGTCACAATGAAATTCTCTAATGCACTAAACACTTTTAATAAATATAATTACATGGGGCTTTGGGGTATAGTACTATGTAATAGTTTTTAATTAACATACATGTTTCTTTTCTTTTATTTCTGTTTCTCTGTATTACACTAATCATTAAATAAAGAAATTTCTTGCAGCAACAATGTGTCTGATTGTAACAAAGAATTTAATAACCTTCACAGAGTTAAGTCATAAACACACAATGTATACTAAACTGCACATTTAAAATGTACAAATATATAATATTGTTTAGATATATTTCATAAATACAATGATCTTATGAATAAGGACGAAATATACAAAACAATATACAAAGTCTATGCAAATCTACAAGATTACCACGACATTTGACATACTTACTCTTTGGAACCCTTCAGAGGTTTATATACCACCAAAAAGCGGCTCAAGATGTCTCACCATCCCTATGTGTTTCGAGCAGCAAAACCCTGGTTGGTGGAGGGAGAAGTTAGCGCAATGTGCGTGGGGGAACTTATTTTTTTTTTAAAAGTTTATTTTACCAAAGAAACCACATCAAGAAGTGACCAATTATCTGTTAATTTACATTTACACCTCTTGCTGGAAAGGCCAGGCAGAAAAATGGCAGGTTATGTTTGAATTTTTATTAAATATAAAACAAATACATGATACCAGGTGCCTACTGTCCAATACTCCAACTGGCACTGACTGGTATAGGCATCGTTAATCTCTAACAAGCCTAAAGTTACACAATATTAACGACACAGCAAGGAGTTGCATACTTCAACTTTTCCTTCCTACAATAGAAATCACTGTTCAAGAAACATTCTTCTTTGGATGGACATGGGGAACCCCCCGCAACCCTAGTAGAGGAATCAGTGGAAAATGGATGAATGAATGAATGAAATATTTCTGATATTTACATGGTTTTGGAATGGATTCCTTTAAAATGAACATTATTAAACTAAAGCAGTTTACTGCATCATTTTAATGTAATGGAGCTTGTGCAAAAAAAGCGTCTGCTAAATAATTAAATGTATATGTTAAGTACATTTAGGTGCATGTATTTTAATACTTCTACTTGAGTAAAACAACTTTTACCTAAGTAGTTATTTTTAAATCACTAGTACTTTTACTTAATTAATTATTTTTAAATCGCTATTACTTTTACTTAAGTAATTATTTTTTAAATCAGTAGTACTTTTACTTAAGTAATTATTTTTTAAATCAGTAGTACTTTTACTTAAGTAATTATTTTTTTAAATCAGTAGTACTTTTACTTAGGTAAATATTTTTAAATCACTAGTACTTTTACTTAAGTAATTATTTTTTAAATCACTAGTTCTTTTACTTAAGTAATTATTTTTTAAATCACTCCTACTTTTACTTAAGTAATTTTTTTTTAAATCACTATTACTTTTACTTAAGTAATTATTTTTTTAAATCACTAGTACTTTTATTAAGTAATTATTTTTTAAATCAGTTGTAATTTTACTTAAGTTTTTTTTTTTTTAATTACTCGTACTTTTAATTAAGTAAGGGATCTTTACTTCGAGTATCAGCTAGTGCCGCTACAGTGCCATGTTCGAGACTTTTATTTTAAAGTCATTGGCAGCTTCAGTGCCTTGGAGAAGCAGGACGGAGATGGAGAAGACAGAGAGCGCAGGCGCTGGGTCCTTAAGTTGCGTTACAGATTGTCAGTAACACAATTTACGAGTGAGTTTAATTTTTCCGGTCGAGTAAAACATAAAGCCGGGAATAAGAGCGAGAGAACCGCTAGTGGAAACGCTGGAGCGGCGGGTAAGTTTGTTACCGGTTCCGTGTTTGCCACTCTGCTAACTGCTAACCGGCTCGTTACGCAAAACGGAAGTCTCTTACACAACTGCAAACACTACAGGCTTTTAGAACATTTCAGCTAGAAACCCACAACCTGTCCGCTGTCTTTCTGCCTCTATCTTCTTTGTCTCATATCATGCCTGTGTATCTGAGGAGAAAAGGGAGCCACGCGCTTCACTGATCCACCGACAAAGTACACAAAGTCACTGATGCTTCTAAACTCTTCATTCGGAGTCGGGCTGCAGGGAAAGGACACAATAGTACGGCTTAAAAAGTAACCAAAGCTTGATAAGTTCCACCAATTCAATGTTAATCAAAACACACCCTACTTAAATTATATAACTCCACTCTGCAATCTATTGCACCCTCTGTACAGGTAATGCACACTGTGTCAAAAATCCTTATTTGCATTCATACTCCCAGTAGGTACATACACAATGCATCATCTAAGCTACACAGTATCTATTTAGTTATATGTGTATGTATATAACAACTATAATCATATTACTGTTTATCTTATGGGTATATATGTATGTTGCTAGGTTAAATTACATATAAAAAGAAATTCACATTCCTATAAAATAGACACTCATACACGTGCTTTTAACATGTCCTCTGCATTTTCTACTCAAAACCCAACTCTGTGCATATCCTCCTTTACCACATCTATATATTTCCTCTTTGGCCTTCCTTTCTGTCTCCTGCCTGGGAGCTCCAGCTCCAGCATCCTCCTACCGATCTATACACTGGCCCTCCTCTGCACGTGTCCGAACACTCTCAGTCTGCCCTTATTCCCAAATGTTTATGTAATAGAGGGAGAAACGGGTCCTCCACATTTAACCCATCTGTAAAGTGAAACACACACTGAGTGGCATGAACAATTGGGGGTAGGTGCCTTGCCCTATTACATAGTACATGGTGGGACCGGGACGCAAACTGAGGTCGACCTTCAGGTTGCAGGCCTTGTTTTTGGAACATTGTAATAGGGGTTCTGTGGGGGGGAAAATTGGAGATGAACTGGTGCACCTGGTGTCAAGAGCGATGCGATACGCCATTTCATGCCATAATCATGGTTGTTCTGTTTTAATCAAACGTGAGATATGTTTAATGTACCTTTTCCTTTCTTACTTTCTTCCACCTTCAGCATGGCAGCCCTGTCGGAGGAGGTCCTGCTAGTGGTGAAAAAGGTCCGACAGAAGAAACAGGATGGCACTCTTTACCTGATGACTGAGCGCATAGCCTGGGGTCCGGAGGGGAAAGATCGCTTCACCGTCAGCCATCCGTATGCTGACATTCGCTGTGAGTGTCTCATATCCTGTAGCCTTTATCATTAACTTTATTGTGTTACCTCCTGCATCTTACATATATGTCTTACATATCTTCCGTGAACTGGCAGGTCAGAAGATCAGTCCAGATGGCAAAGCGAAGATCCAGCTTCAGTTGGTGCTGCACACGGGAGACAGCACGACCTTCCATTTTTCTAATCAAAGCACGGCCCTAAAGGACCGCGAGGCTGCCAAAGACCTTCTGCAACAGCTACTGCCCAAGTTTAAAAATAAAACTAACAAGGAACTAGAGGAGAAAAATAGGTGCGTGTGCTTAACTCATTTAACTTTAGAGGCTCGTTTGGAACCTGGTCCTGTCTGACCTGTTATAAATATTTAATTTATTAAACGTAGATTACAAAACAACTTACTGTAAAAGGATTTTTAGACTTGTGTGAAGTGCCCTTTTTAGGGTAATATATTATGTACTGTTTTCTAGACCTTTCATAGTTTAGTTTAGTTGTTTTTAAGTAAAGGATAATGTGAGGGAACATAACCGTCTGTCTGTTTGTTTAACCAAAGGATGCTGCAGGAGGATGCTGTTCTGTTCCAGCTCTACAAGGATTTGGTAATGAGTCAGGTTATCAGTGCAGATGAATTCTGGGCCAATCGCTTAAAACTGACAGCGGAAAATCACTCACTCCCCAACAACAACAAGCAGGAAGTGGGCATTTCAGCGGCCTTCCTGGTAAGCCTGAACACACATTGATATTGGTTTATTTCAGATCAGCTTGTGTGAATCTGTATTCTAACGAAGGCTCATTGCGGTTACAGGCCGACATTAGACCACAGACTGATGGCTGTAACGGCCTGAGATACAACCTGACCTCTGACATCATCGAATCAATTTTTAGAACATATCCTGCAGGTAAGCAGTAAAAAAAGTGGCTGCGCTGAATGTTGAAGATAAGTCTCCTATCACAACAGTACTACTTACTTGGGGGCAGTCGTACGCTTGGAGTTAAAGAAACAGCCTTGTGACCTGAAGGTCCCCGGTTCAATTCCCAGTCCCACCAAGTGCTTGTGCCCTTGGGCAAGGCACCTTACCCCAATTGCTGAGTACAGGGATGCCCACCACTCTGATGCATGTGCGCTCACTTTACTCAATATGTGTTTGTGTAGGCAAAATAAATCACCTTCACTTCTAATTATTTGCCATCCTTGAACACATGGAGGGTTAGTGGATTTTGCATTTGGTCACTTAGCAGATACTTTTCTCTGAAGCGACTTACAAGTATGCCAACTTTGAGTCAGAACACAAGGTTGATACAGCCCCCATGGAGCGGGATAAGGGTCTTCCTCAAGGACCCACATTGGTAACTTAGTGAACCTGCAACCTTCAGATTGATAGTCCAACACCCTAACCACTGAGCTACCACTC
This sequence comes from Xyliphius kryptos, assembly GCA_025769995.1. Taxonomy (NCBI): domain Eukaryota; kingdom Metazoa; phylum Chordata; class Actinopteri; order Siluriformes; family Aspredinidae; genus Xyliphius; species Xyliphius kryptos. The sequence continues at coordinate 8,789 of JAOUQT010031138.1, forward strand.
CAGGGATTCTGCCACATACAGAATCCCTGGAGCAGTGATGGTTAAGGGTCTTTCTCAAGAACCCACATTGGTAACTTTAGTGTCCTGGTATGTGAAGCCACAACCCTTAGTGTTAGCCCCACACCCAAACCACTGAGCTACCACTCCCTCTTATAACTTCATGAAGGAGGGATGCCAAACAGCTTAAGACTGCTTTTTTGCCTTTTAAATTAATGCTTTTGCAATTTTTAGTTGAATTCTGTAAAATTATTTTAGCATTTAGAAACGAAACAATGCTAACTTGTTTGTAAAATATATGAACCTTTAAAACACTTTTTTCCCTCTGCAGTTAAACAAAAGTATGCTGAAAATGTGCCTCACAACATGACGGAGAAAGATTTCTGGACGCGCTTCTTCCAGTCCCACTACTTCCACAGAGATCGCATTAACACGGGTCAGCAGGACATCTTCTCTGAGTGTGCCAAACAGGATGAGAAAGGTAAAGTACCACCAGCTATGCACCTTAATGGTTCTGACACTCTACTTTAATGCTAAGTGATCTTACAGGCTGTTAACTTTCCGACAACTTTCTGCAGGATGTCGGATTTTGTGTCATAAACACTTTGTTTATTTAATCAGACCCTAATCAGAAGACACAGCTGTGCATTGCTTTGTTGTTCCTGTTAGCCCATATTTGGTTGGATGGGGTGGGTTTGAAAATAACGTTCCAATTGCAGTATTTTGCACTATATTACAAAATTACCATGGGTCTAAGACATTAGAAAGTGTTTAATAGCATATAAAGTGTTTATACAAGTGTGTTGAGTGAGGGGTTCGTGAAGCCTTTTACATTTAAATACAACATTAATAATAACACCGATACATTGCAAACTATTTAGTTTGCACATCTTGCATTCATTTTTTTTTTCTTTGTACAGGTTTAAAGTCGATGGTGGTTCAAGGTGTGAAGAATCCCATGGTAGATCTGCAGTCACTTGATGATAAATCAGTAGATGAGGTTAGTAGATGTTAATGTGTTCTTTAAACCTGGTTTCCATTCTAGCCTGTAATGCGTCCTGAGTCTCGGAACATGGTCTGTGCTGAATGGCTATAGTCTGTATGATATTGGAACAATCAAAGATGACAGCTGGCGGTGAGGTGGCTTTTTCTCCAAGTGCTCCTTTCAAATTCTGATGAATCGTAAGCAATTGTAAACAAAACCAACCTTATGAAAGCCCTTAGCCTGTATCTCTATGAATCAGAAACATTGTAAACTGACCTATTAAGTTTTTGCTTTCTGATGCATCATGGTCGGTTCCTAATGGCTGTCTCATTCCTCAGGGTTACGGCTCTGTATCTGTTCCTTCCACATCCAACTCCAGCAAAACGGTTAAGGAAAATAGCAACTCTGCCATCATTAAACGCTTCAACCATCACAGTGCCATGGTGCTGGCAGCCGGCCTTCGCAAAGGGTGAGTTTAGAAGGCTGAGTTCAGATGTTTGAGCTTCTTACCTGTAAAAATACTAAATAGAACTATGGTTTAAACTGTCTATTGAATCAGTTATGTCTACTACATTATAAGTTATATGGTTGCTTAGATATAGATCATAATTTATGAATCTGTCCGATGTCCTGTTTTTTCTGCAGTGATAGTAAGGCTTCCCAGAGGAGGAGGATGTGTGTATGAATTTAAGAATGCCAGATTATTAAACAAACTTTGGTTTAAATACGGATTAGTTAATCTCAATTTGACCAGTGTGTTGACAGAGTTGAACAATCAGACCTGTCTTAAAAATACTTGTGGAAGCAATAATAGTCCTTTTTAGATTTACTTCCTCTAATTTTTCTGTGCTTCCACTATAGGAACAAAACATAACCATAGTTCATAGAAAACCATTATTTGGAATGATTTTTTTTATGGTACTCTTACAGAAAAGGTTAGGTCATGGATAAGGGTATGTTATGGATAATGGGTAGTGTTTATAGTTATCAGAATCAGAATTATTGATCCCTGAGGGGAAATTGCAGATAATTGCAGTTATGATACGTCTCTACGAAATGAATGGAAGTCTGTGTAAAGTCCTTAAGCGCAAAGTTGTCTGGGTGTACAAGTATATAACGCATTTACACACTCACATGTCAGAACCTTAAGAAATTGTGGAGGCCAAAAGCTGGTCCTCACAATGTAACTCCTTCAGTTTTTAAGTAAGATCATGTTGTATGGTTTAGTTATGGTTAATGTTATGTTTGAAATATTTATTATAGGGTAAGTTTCTACCAAATGAATGGATGTCTATTTAAAGTCCTCACAATTCATGAAAACGTACGTGTGTGTGTGTGTGTGTGTGTGTGTGTGTGTGTGTGTGTGTGTGTGTGCGCGCGTGCGCGTGCGGGCGGTGATGCGCCTGTGGACCAGGCCAATGAGACGAATGATGGGAATTCAAGAGATTCAGATGCGTTTCAGCCTCCACTCAAAAAGGTTAAAGATGAAGCTGTGCTTCAGAACAAAGCTCTTTTAAAGTTTAATCTTAGGTGCGTAGAAATAAAACGTTTGTTAATTTGTAATTCTAGGTGAAACTGCAAGAAGCAATCGAGTATGAGGACTTGGAGAAGCAACCAGGGCCTACAACAATTGCTTTAAATCTAAAAAGATCGG
>JAOUQT010031154.1:0-12646 GCA_025769995.1 Xyliphius kryptos
TTCCAGTCCCACTTTTTAAAATGTGTAAATCCACAATTTGTCATAGTGTAGCATGGCTGGGTGGGCTGGTCTTATCTTGAGCAGCCAATTACTGTCTAGATCCCGCCCACCCGTAAAAACGGGCCCTAAATACAAAAATCGAGCAATCGCAAAAATGAGAATCGTAACCGCAAAAATAAGAAGCGCAACCGCAAAAATGTGCCACGAAGAAAATTGCTTACGAATTCTGTTTTTGAGTTCACAAAACTTTTGGACCCGTTTTGACGCCATATGTAACTGTTTTTATTTTGGGCACGATTTTAAATTAAGCTTCACACAGTGTGAGATTGTGAGGTTATTAAAACAATACATTTTAACATTTATTACTAGAAGATTTTTTTTAATTGGTGACTGTAATCTGACTGTATTTATGTTTTAACTCCGAACAAATATAAATTAAAATAATACAAATGTGTTTAAAAACATTTATGTACCCACCCGATTGCAAGTAAGCAATCAATCAATATTGATTGATCACCAAACCACTTTTTTTTTTTCATTTGCATCTTTTATAAATTTGTAATTTTTTCACATCAATTGATATTGATATTCAAGCTTACAATTAAACAGTTCTGTCGTTAATGTATTGTAGCTAGAACATCTTGGTTGTGCATTTGGGATAAAGTTACATACACCCTGGTTATTGTATCTGTAACACTGAATTATGTGACAATCAGATTTTGTAACATTAGTGGGCGCTGTTGTCAACATGAATTTGAATTATTCCCATAATGTGAATAACCTGCTATTTCAGTCAAATGTTCTTCAAAAACATTGCACCCAATATCTTATGTCTAAAGTATCACATTATAATATTTCAGGTGCTTTAGACATTAAATATGGGAAATATTGTAAAGGCTCTAATTATGGAATAACAATAATTGGACTAACAGGATTAATCGGAAGATAATGAATGAATCATAATTACAATATTGAACATATTTATTAATTATCTTCCAATTAATCCTGTACAAGGGTGGCGGGGGGCTTTCCCCTGCCCATCCAGTAAAGAACGTTTCGGGCGCTGGGCAAATACACCCAGGACAGGGCGCCAATCTATCGCTGGACACACATACGGACTATGGTGGCAATTTCGAGCAGCCAATTTACCTTGAATCCATGTTTTTGGACTGTGGGAGGAAACTTGAGAACCCTGAGGAAACCATTTGGACACAGGGGTTTCGTGCTACCATGCAAACCACCTTGAAGCCCTAATTATGATTAAAATGTTCAATATTATTTTGGTACAATACTTTACTTTACATAACACACAAGTGCAATTTATTTAAATAGATATGTATTTTATTGCGCTTATTATTATTAACAGTATATTTTTTACATCCCGCTCCGTCATTAGGGGGCGGGGTAAGTGGCCACTTTGGGCATGCGCAGTTCAGTTGCAGTTTGGCTGTGGAGTGATGCGGTGCAGTGAGTACTGACAGTGATGTGGAACGGGGCTCACGGACAGAAACTGAACAACATGTGGCTCTTCAAAAGTCTCAATTAACACCAGAAAACAAAACGTTACGCTTTTAAAAAAAAAGTCCCAATAGGGCCTGAAAAGCCGCTAAAGCCATAGTGGTTTAATCCAGTCGTTGGAAACAGCGCCCACTGGAGTCACAGAACCCGACGGTACAGGTTTGGTATCACCGTTTCCTGTGGGCTGGGTCTCAGTGTACTAAAACTCCTGGAGGAGGAGCAGAGCTTATAGTTTCCACAGACACCAGAACACTGCGGGATAACAGGTAGGTTAGCACAGTCTTACTTCAGAAAACCAGTTCATTTGTGCGTTTGTGTTATTAATTGAAGTGTTTGTTATTTTCTGTGATGGTTTGTATTGTAACCTCATTAACTTCAGTAGAATAGATGGGATTTTTCTGTTTGAAGTCGCATGTTATTTGCAGCCGGGTTTGTATGATGCAGCTGCTGTACTTTACTGATTATTTGTTGTTTCGTGCTGTTTGGTCGTTGTGTTGTGGATGTGGAATCATACGGAAAACCGGTTTAAAAAGATACCAGGTTATTCCCGCCCATGGAAAACTCTGATTGGTTGGTGTGAAACGCTTCGTTTGCCGTCACGTTCTGTGTGTAACTAAAGTAATCGGATAGGTGTGTTTATTCTGCTACTGCGATTTCCCCCGAGTTTGTTTAATACACATAAAATGTATTTATTCAAAGGGGATTTGTTATTCAAAGCTTAAGAAATGAACTTTGCTTCCACGCAGTTTGGTCTGCGGATCATACACATCCATCACAATGACGTGACGAACCTCACTTATAAATACCGTATTAACTGTGTAACTGAGCAAGATGAATCTTTCTGTCCTCTTTAAGATGCTTAAGCATATTTTAGAATTAAATATCAAAACCTAAAACTTATATTAAATTACGTTTGTTGGTTAGGATTAATCATTATTAGGATAAATTAGGATTAATAATTTTAAATCAGTTTTATTTAAAAAAAAAAAAAAGTTTAATAATGACTAATGATGCACCAAATATTCGGAAACCGAAATTAAAGTGAAATTGTTATTTTTTTTTCACAGGGAGTAAGACATTTATCAGCTTTATTCACTTATTTGAATTTTGAATGCGGACAAAGTAATTGTGTGACTTACTAGTGTATCTGCTCTGATGTTAAACTTTATTTTGCCTAATTAATGTGTACAATGGTAAAATGAATTCGGCCTTCTGCCAAAATGTAATTTTATTTTGCTTTGGTCAAAACCTTTTTTTTTAACCAATACATTTTCTTGGCCGATCACAATTAAATATTAATGATAGTGTTGATTGCCATTTTTCTCATAAAATATCAAACATCTTTTATTAACATTAATAAATGTATTAAACTGGAAATTTAACCTAAGTTATCATAATTTTCACACTACGTCCGGGTCCAAGGTAAATGTTAAGAGAAACACAAAACAACCAGGCAAAAGGTAGCAGAAATGAGAGTTTAATATGCATAAGAATCACAAGCATTACAGGGAACACTCGCGAAGAACCCGTAGTGTCATTGAAGCTCCCTCGAATGGGAGAGAGCCTAGCAGGCTTAAATAATCTGACCACAAATGAAAATGGCAACCGAATTAAATTTAAGAATTAAGGCAACAAAACAAACTAAAACAAGGACAATAAACTACATTAAAGAATCAAATGAAAATGAAATAAATTCCAAACTGGCGGTAGTGTACGGGCCTGACAGTACCCCTCCCTCAAGGGGCGGAAACAAAAGAAAGCGTCCCACACAAAACAAAAAGAAGTCCGGGGGCCTGCTGGGCAAATGTCCAGATTGGGGGTACAACATACAGGCCGAGGTGAACAAACACCTGCAGATTGGCTCTCTGCCTTTAACTCTATGGGTGCTGAGGTAGCACTCTTACCCCCATTACTGTTCTGCAGCTGTGTTTGCTCTCATTGCGCATTTATTTGTTTAAGAGTGGCGTAGATTCTCAGTTTTAGTTATTGTTTACGTATTTAATTTCAATTTGGATTATTAAATCTAAAAAACTATTACCAAACCTTTTAAACTGTAGATTTTAGATTGCTATATTTTGGGGTTTTGGTGATCTGAATGAAGTTCACTGTGATTCATTTTTAAATTTATAATGAATTGTATATAACTTCAACAAAATTACTGTACTGTACTGTTTCCCAAAACTCTTGGGGATCATCAAGATGTGTTTTGGAGACGAGCTTTAATATTCTTTTTGCTCAGCAGTTGGTTTCTTCTTGGAACTCTGCCATGCAAGCCTTTTTTGCCTAGTCTCTTTCTGATGGTGGAGGCATGAACTCTGACCTTAACTGAGGCAATTGAGGCCTGCAGTTTTTTGGACGATGTTGTGGGGTCTTTTGTGACCTCTTGGATGAGTCTTCTTTGCGCTCTTGCGGTAATTTTGGGCGGCCGGCCTCTCCTGGAAGGTTTACCACTTGTGGATAATGGCTCTCACTGTGGTTTGCTGTATTCCCAAAGCTTTGGAAATGGCTTTCTAACCCTTTCCAGGCTGATTGATCTCAATTTCTTTCTCAGTTGTACCTGCTTTTCCATGGCTCTCAGCATAATGTGTAGCTTTTAAGGATCTTTTGGTGGACTTCACTGTCAGTATTCAAGTGATGTCTTTATAAAAAAACAGGTATGGCAATAATCAGGCCTGGGTGCGGCTAAAGACAATGTACACGTGTGATAAACCACAGTTATATTATGTTTTACCAAGGTGGGGAGGGGGGAGGCAATCACTTTTCACACAGGGCCATGAAGGTTTGGATTTTTTCTCCTTTAATAATAAACACCTTCATTTACAAATTGCATTTTGTGTTAACTTTTGTCTTCGACTACTATTTAAATTTTTTTGATGTTGCGAAACACTTAAATGTGACAAACATAAAAAAAAAGAAAAAAAAGATGAAGAACGCAGACACTTTTTTACACCACTGTATGTTATTTGATTAGATTGTACAGTTTAAGTCACGACAAATAAAAACATTAAATTGTGGAGGTGTGGATTTTTTTCTAAAGACTGTACAACAAAATATGATAAACTTTAGTGGTTAAAGACTGTCCTTCTTACAAAATATAACAGTGGTGTTAGTGTGGTTTTACTGTTTGTTTTTTAGTGAGAAATAAAACAGTTTTTGTTGCCTTTACACATGTCTAAGAAAGAGTCACAGCTCCAGTCTTCTGTTGAACAAGCAGTTTGCCCAGTAGGTGGTCAACCACATACAAACTTTCTTTTAATATGAGCTTCAAAAGAGACTTAAGGTTTAGTAGACAGAACATGAAAGGCGACTTATGAAATCAAAGGATGTTGTAACAATAAAACTGCCAGTTTTTGTACATTACTGTTTCGCATTTAGATGTAGACCATAAGTGCATGTGATGTTGAAGCTGTTAGATTTTTATTAATAAACTGAATTAACAATATAAGGATTACTGGTGAATACTTTTATGGGCTTTTGCGCATTGTTTTCTAATACTTATGTTTAGGTGTTTAATACACAATCTATGTATTTGCTTTGAACTGCTTGCTAGGGAATTAAATGAATAATCATTTTCCAAAGACACATTGGACCTTCTGGCAGATAGAATTACAATGTATTGTAGCACAAATGTCAGTGTTAAATGTTTTGAAGGAATATTGGACCACTTGAACAAAATTAGATACAGTATTATACTAGATTTCTTACCTGTTCTGCACCCGGGTGGAAAATGTTTTTTACTGGTATGTAAGTGCCTCTTTACCGGTAATTAGTCATTCACTGATTTGCCTGTTTGGCAAGATAACTTTCTTACAATTCTTTATTAAAAGAAATGAAGTTTTTATTAAAGTCTTCAGGACTCAACTTGCGTGCCGGTCGCTATATGCCAAGTGAGCTGCATTATCCTCTCTATTTGCACGGCAATCGTTATATGCTAAAAACCTATGCATCATATCCTCCACTTTACCCATGTGCCAATTGCTATCCAGCAAGCACCTTGTGTCTTCCCCTCCACTCTATCCACTTGCCAAGTTCCCCACGTCTTCCTCTCCACTCTATCCACGTGCCAAGTGCCCCATGTCATCCGCTCCACTCGCTATAGAGATGACACACGCCAAGCACCTTATATTATATATATACAGCTCAAAAAAATAAGGAATACTAAAATAACACCTCCTAAATTTCAATGAATAAAATATTTCAGTTGAAAATCTATATTTAGGAAATAGTGGAATGCGTTGAGAACAAAAACATAAAAATGTAAATCAAAATAATTATTCCATGGAGGTCTGGATTTGCTATCATACTCAAAATCAAAGTGGAAAATCAAATGACAGTTAAAGTGAGGCTCAGTAGTGCGTGTGGCCTCCACGTGCCTGTATGACCTTCCTAAAACGCCTGGGCATGCCCCCCGATGAGGCGGCATTTATAGGGGTTGTCTTGCATTTATAAGTGCCTCTCATTTCTACCTACAACAGCAAGTGAAACTGATTCACAATCAGTGTTGCTTCCTAACTGGTGTGGTTGACATGGAGTTACATTGTGTTGTTTAAGTGTGTAAACAGTGTATATTTCACATTTCATGGTTCATGTAAATAGGATTATATATCTTATATATATTCTGCTTGTACTATAATTTTCATGGTAACTCTGTTTATTGCTTTTGTAAAGTGTGTGCACTTCTTGTAGATTTAATATGCTACATGTTATGTGAATGCACTCACCAAGACAAATTCAATTTATGTGTAACACTTGGCAAAATAAAGTGATTTTGATTCCGATAGCTTTTTTCATTTTCTTCTGCTACTTGCAAAGTGCAGTGTAACTCCAAGTGAGAGTTTTCCATGTAAAGTTGCATTCGATTGGGAAAAATGTATTATATTAGCAGCTTGTAATGTGGCATGAATGATGGTGTTAGATTCGCTTTGTCTGGTATTTTAAAAATTACAACCTTTTGCGGTTTTGCTGCTTCAGGTTTTGAGAGTATGTTGTAAATAGTGTTCTTGAGGTACAACATCCAGCTGATGGGGATCCTGTGAACGTTAACAATATGAAACAAGATAAAAAGAATGGAAAAAGGGTCATCTAATTGTTTTGATGTACAGACTGGTTTACCCAAACATTGTGGCTAATAATGCTCTGCAGTCAGTGTCTCCGTGTGGCTACCTTCAGTTGTTAAATAAAGGGGAAAACTCTTTACCAGCGACAGGTTGGTGCACTGTCCTGGGTGTATTTGTCCAGTGCATGAAACCTTCTTCCCTGGATGGGCATTAGGCACCCTCCCCCGCGACTCTAGTACAGGATTAAGCAGAAAATAATGAATGAATGAAAACTCACAGTATTCAACTTTTTAAAAATTAAGGTTCGTAGAAAAAGGACAAAGGAGACCATGCTATTCTAATGGAAAAGAAAAAGTTTCTACTGTTATACCATTACCAGTGCATAGTAGGTTAAAGTTTTTAAGCTCAATGCAAACAGATAGTATCTTGGAACATCAATAAATAATTTAAGAGTGTTCTGTAACCTTAAGGAATTATGATTATAAAGATTATAATAAAAAAACCTTATCAGTGAACAAAATCAAATGCCTATACCAAAAAAGGGGAAAGGGCAATCCGGCCGTTGTTTACAGCCCACAATGATGCGACGCATGATATTTACCAAAGATAAAGCTTGGTGCAAAGTAATAAACAGAGTTTAAGGACTTAAGAGTCAAAGATAAAAACAATAATACTTTAACAAAGTACTTTAAAGCCCTCACCAGTTAATTATATAACATGTAAATTCATAAAGCTTGTTAGCATAATTGCTTCATCAGTTCAGAATGTTTTTGTTGTGTGTGAGTGATAGCGATTAAGTATAGAAGCACTAAAATATCTGTCCAGTAGACCAATTTCATCTGGTCAAAAAGACCTTAAAACTACAACATTCGAGATCAAACGATGATGAGACGTTCTTGATTTTCCCTCAGAGATGTTCAATTTCAAACCCAGAGAACAAAATCAAATATTTTCTTATGTACTTAAAATGTTACATTTCATTTTAAGGTTATTTTTAATAGTATTAGCGGTTTTTGTTTGTATAGGATTCTTGGAATCAGAAATCATTTCTATGTATTTAATGTTGTGCAATACCTAAAAATGTTCAGTCAACAGTCAAGTTCAGCAGGTTAGCAAGCTGTTTTAAAATCAACACAAAATTTTGGAAATTATTTTTTTTTGCTTTCCTTTTCTGCTAGCTGTTGTTACATCACTGCATTATTATAATAAATATAAATTTTGATGGAAACAAAATATATCAGTTTAGGGTCCTAAAAAATAACTCATAACCCTTAGAAAGAATTATTGTAACAGGTTTACGACAATGGAATGCGTCTAAATTAAGCCACTAAAGATTTGTCAAATTGATAAAGATGAGAAGTATCAAGTTTAAGCTTTTTTATGATCGTAACTGTAATACACTAAAATCCATGATCGTAATACCCTGAAGTATTTAAAAGTCTCCTCAAGGACACCTCCATGTAGGTGCTTGTTGGTCAGTGTTGACAGGGGACTGTAAGGGTCAAAGAAGCAAGGACAATTGACGATAATTTTTCTTGAACTCATTTTTTATTATGTTATCCTTGTAGCATGATGTCTTGAAAGTGTCCTGAGAGCTGCAATACGATTATCTTGGTTCTAAGGCTATCCTAATTCCCATCTACAGATATCAAAGGACCCTGAGTGTGCCCTGAAAAAGATTCACTCATTCTTTGGACATTAGTTTATGGTGGGGTTGGAAGAGAAAAGTACACATAAAGTATTTTTTTGTGTGTTTTTATAGTAAATTGACATTTATACCTAAATGAGATTTGAAGGGGTTGTTCTGTCATGACCCCGTACCTCAAAATGTTGGTTTAAGCAGTTCCTATATCAAAACTGATCATCTTGTCTACTGACACATTTCTCGGTCAAACAGGTTTATCTTCTTCGCAAAACTGACTGGAATGTGGAATGTATTCTGTTACCCTCTTTTATAATCTTTAAGCTGAATATGCAGGTGTGGTTTGAACTGCTCGGTTAAATATTATTCCGATTGTGAATCCATTGTTTTGTTTCATGTCATTTTTTTAAAATTACATAGCTGATTGGTTTAAATGTAGGAGTCAGTTAAAAGTTTACTAACATTTAGACCATCTGTGAAATGGCAAAGGAATAATAAAGACTAGAAGTAACATACACAATTTATTAAATCGCATTAAAATGCAGCAACGTAGACGTAAGTAAACAGATTACTTATGAATTTTTTTTTTTAATAGACAGACAGGGGGACAGACAGTCTTTAAAGCTAATGCAACAAATTAATCTTAATTATTAATTATTAACCCCTATAAAGGAGTGCTTCTGCAGGTGGTGACCACACACCTTTTCTCTGTTCTCATCCTTTTTGGCTGATGTTTTGGTCATTTGATTTTCCACTTTGATTTTGAGTATGATTCCAGATCCAGACCCTCATGGGATAATAATTTTGAATTACTTTTTGATATTTCTCATGTTATTTTGTTCTCAAAGCATTCCACTATCCACTAAATAAAGATTTAACTGAAATACTTTATTCATTGAGATCTAGGATGTGTTATTTCATTGTTCCCTTTACCTTATTGGCAGAGTACATACACACACACACACACACACACACACACACATCACTGTGCACAGATTTATTGCAGCAGATTCTCTCTTTCAAACCTGAGTAGCTTTGGTACACACCCACAGTACCGTCTCTGCCCTTTAAAGCTGAAAGTAAAACTTCAGTAACTGTGATGACACCGTGGAATTTTGCTTTCACCCACACATTGTTCAGTGACGTGACTTCTACCCTGGAGTTTAGGTGCTTTCTTAATTTAATGATTAAAGATCAAGGCTGTAAAATGATGGAAGGAAGAAAGAAGTGGCTGTAAAAACACACAGTCTTAGATCAAGTCACTGACCAGCGTTACGAAAATGTGTGATTGGTTGTCATTACAGAGCTTGCTGACGCCGTTACAGCGGTTTTATCTAGGCCAGAAAAATAATGTTTACCGAGCTGAAGCTTGTAATTTTCCATCGTGTGTCAAATGTCAACACAAAATTTGAGATCTGAGAACTAACAAGAATTAAATTCATTTAAGACTTTACATTATTGCGGTTATTTTATAGGCACTTATAGCCAAAATGCACCAGAAGATTTAAACTCAAGCTGTTCTAAGATCATCACACTTGTTTACAAAGACTTGCACTACGTCAGTGACGTCAACCTGCAGTTGGCTCTTTAAAAAAGTCTAAAAAAAAGTTTCTACAGATTCTGGACTCATTACTGACATAAAATCATGGGTTCCATTTACAAGTAAAACATGACAGCTGACCCCTTGGGGTTCGTTATCTACAACACTAAACGGCCATGTTTATCATAGAAATACACATGACATAGAAACAAGGTCAATGATCTGGAACGCGCAAATGTATCTTTTCCTGGAAACGGTCAGCACTGACTCACCAGAATCCGCTCAGCGTCACAGTTGATAGACCAACGAGGTACATTGTGCGTTGTTCATTAAGAATGCTAATAATACTAAACAATAGTTAAAGTCTGTTTTTCACTGTTTGCATACATTTAAATATAATCATAATGAAACTACGACGGAAAACGAACCAAAGGGCAAAGTCTCCAACCACAACATGGCTTTATAACATAACTCCATGGTGCAACCATCCATGTTGGAAGAAAACCTAATGTTTTTCACACAGTCAGGTTTATTAAGTTACCAGAGTAATATCCATGCTGTGCTACAGAGTAGAGCTTGATAAAAGCGTGAAAGTTGAAAGGCAATCGTTTTTGAATGAGTGATGGTGGAGTTTATACATTTCAAATGAATACATTGTGTGCAGAATTTTTAGGCAAATGAGTATTTAGATCACATCATCCTTTTTAAACATGCTGTATAGGCTTGAAAACCAACTAACAATTAAGTAAATCAGCTGATGTCATTAGACCACACCCCTTCTCATTACAGAGATGCACAACACCCTAAAAAATGTGTGCTTAATTATTAGGCAACTTCCTTTCCGTTGGCAAAATGGGTCAAGAAGAGAGATTTGACGGACTCTGAAAACTCATTGTGGGATGTATGGCAGAGGGATGCAGCAGTCTTGAATTTGACAAACATTTGAAGGGTGATCACAGAACAGGGTCGCAAGAAGCGTGTTGGGAGAATTTTTTTTTATAAAGTGAGACAATTCAAGCATGAAGCTGCCAAGATGCCATTTTCCACCAGTTTTGCCATATTTCAGAGCTGCAATGTTACTGGAGTATCCAAAAGCACAAGGTGCTCAATACTCGTGGACATGGGCAAGGTAAGGAAGGCTAAAAAATGAACACATTTAAACAAGACAGATAAAATAAAACATCAAGAATGGGCCAAGAAATATCTTAAGACTGATTTTTAAACTGTTTAATGGACTAATAAAATGAGAGTGACTTGATGGGCCAGATGGATGGATCAGTAAAAGGCACAGAGCTCCACTCTGACTCAGACGCCAGCAAGGTGGAGGTGGGGTACTGGTATGGGCTGGTAACATCAAAGATAACCTTGTGGGACCTTTTCAGGTTAAGGATGGAGAGAAGCTCAACTCTCAGACCTACAGCCAGTTTCTAGAAGACACCCTCTTCAAGCAGTGGTACAGGAAGAAGTCGATATTATTTAAGAAAAACATAATTTTCATGCAGGACAATGCTCCATCACATGCATGCGAATACTTCACATAGTGGCTGGCCAGTAAAGGTCTACAAGAAGAAAAAATAATGACATGCCCCCCTTGTTCAGCTGATCTGAACCTCATAGAGAACCTGTGGTCCCTTATAAAATGCAGGGAAAGCAGTACACCTCTCTGAACAGTGTCTGGGAGGCTGTGGTGGCTGCTGCACACAATGTTGATCGTAAACAAATCAAGCATCTGACAGAATCTATGGATGGAAGGCTTTTGAGGGTCATCGTAAATAAGGTGGCTATACTGGTCACGGATTTGTTTTTGGTTTTGTTTTTGAATGTCAGAAATGTTTATTTCTAAATTTTGTGTTGTTATATTGGTTTACCTAATGAAAATAAACAAGTTAGATGGATATATATTAAGTTGCCTAATAATTCTGCACAGTAATAGTTACCTGCACAAACAGATGTCCTCCCAAATTTAACAAAAACCCACTCCAACTTCCAATAATATTAAGCTTTGATATTTATGAGTCCTTTGGGTTAATTGAGAACATATTTGTTCAATAATAAACAGAATCCTCTCAAATACAACTTGCTTAATAATTCTTTACAACCTGTATTAATATAGAGTGAGGCTTGGGGCAACTAAAAATCTATTAAATGAACCATCAAATTTAAAAAAGTGAGAAGCGGAGAACAAAAACTCCACCCAGTTTGGGATTACAACCTCAGCACTGAGAGGTGAAGGTGCTAACCACTATAGCAAGGTTGCAGCCCCAAATAAATGTCAGATATCAAAACCTTTTTGTGGGAATGGATAATCATTTTACATTCTTTGTTCTGGCAGAGAGGGCACTTTTTTCATCCAGGGAACTGTACATGTTCTTGCAGTGTCTGTGTATTAATGCATATGTTCAATGTATTTTTTCTGTGATCTGGTGGAAGTTTACAGCATAGTGTCAGCTTTTGATTTTCTCTACACAATCTCCACTATTTACTTTCACCTACATGCCATTCTCCTCCTCTCCCTCTATCAACATACACAAAATGCTGTTGTCTAAGTTCCGTGGAACCTGAGATTTTTCCATGGTAAGGTGTGAGAACAGAGACTGCGCTGTAGTTCACCCGCGGTACAGTTTATAACCTACATCACGTCCCAACATGCCCAACAAATCTGCAGAGGTGCTGGACCTGAATTCCATCAACAATACTGTAATGACTTGTGGAAACCTGACAATGATGCGTTCGTCATTATTCATGCGCCGTTGTGCTCTCCAGGCTGCATCTGCCCAGCACCCGTTTTCCCCTGGATGGGCATATGGAACTCCCCGGCGACCCTAATTATTAGTATAAAATGAAACAGTTGATAATGGATGGATGGACAATAATTCAACATCTTATAAC
>JAOUQT010031177.1:0-11423 GCA_025769995.1 Xyliphius kryptos
TAATGAGAATAAAACCTGGACTGAAGCTCAGAAATACTGCAGAGATCATTTTACTGATCTGGCAACCATCAATAACAAGGAGGAGATGAACAACCTGAAAACCATCCTGAAGGATACAACTGAAGGTGAAGCATGGATGGGGTTACAGAAGACTGGAAATGGAACATGGTCTCTGAATAATGAAAGTTTCTACGGAGGAGGAAACACGTACAGTAACTGGTCTCAGGGAGAACCAAACAGTAATTATTTCTGTGTTGCGATGGATACACAATCTGCTACATGGTCGACTAAGGACTGTTCCAATCAAAATGTTTTTGTGTGTTATGATGGTAAAGTTTTTATTCATTCAGAAATTAATAAATATATATATTTATGGTATTGAAGGTGAACATGTTAATGTGTAATTATTTAAATGAGTTGAGTTGTGTGAAGGTGAAATGTGTAAACATGACATAAAGAAACAGTTTTAATAGATTTATATGTTTTAATAATAATTATTTAAGTTTTATTTTACAGAAACGAAAACAGACTCTAACAGATACATACTGATTAATGAGCATAAGAACTGGTACGATGCTCAGAAGTTCTGCAGAAAGAACTATACTGACCTGGTCAGTGTGAGGAACCAAACTGAGAACCAGCAGATCCAGAATGTGAGTCAGGGTGACAAACATGTCTGGATCGGTCTGGTCTTTGACTCCTGGACCTGGTCTGATCAGAGTAGTTCCTCATTCAGAGACTGGAGACAGAATGAACCAAACAGTGTTAAAGATCAGACTAATAACTGTGCAGCAGTGTCTATAAATAATGGAACCTGGAATGATGAACCATGTAACAAATCATTACCAATCATCTGTCATAAGAGTGAGTTAAGAACCTTTAATTTACTTTGTATTTGTTTCTAAAATTCTAGCACTTTCTTCATTATCGTTAGTATCAAAGTGTCTGGTCCTGATATAGCAGAACCTGAGTTGGAAAGTACAGAATCAGAGAGTAGTGGACTCTGTGGTGTCCAGCAGCACCTCTACAACCCACACCTTTAATCTCACTTCATTAAAGTTAAAATTACAGAAACCAAAAACTCTGGAATGTTTTATTTTGCAGTTCATTCACAAGTTTGTGTGTTCGTTCATTACCTTCCGTTTAATCCTGTACAAAGGTTGCGGAGGGGGGGGGGGGTTTCCCCATGCCCATCCAGGGGAGAACGTTTCGGGTACTGGGCAGATACACCCAGGACAGGGCGCCAATCCATCACTGGGCTCACACAATCACTCACACACACACACACACACACACACACACACACACACACTATATAGGGCATTTAGCATTTAATTTACCTTGAATCCATCATTTGGATTGTGAGAGAAAACAGGAGAACCTGGAGGAAACCCACTCGGACAACATGGAAATTCCACCCAGATCGGGAATCGAACCGGGAATCCTCAGCGCTGAGAAAAGAACGTGCTAACCACTAAGCCATCATGCCGCCCCAAGCTTGTGTGTTTACAGCTAAATTAAAATTTGTTTTTAACAGAGCATTCTGAAGACATTGTTCTTTAATTAACATCTTTATGAAATTCTATTAATGACAAAGAATGTTTTAGTTAATAATCTAAAAAATATGTTTGATTTTCTATTTTTACAGAAATGGATCATCTTATTCCGGTCGCCTTCCTATTTTCAGGTTACACACACACACACATACATACACAAGCAGCTATTTAGTTTCACCAGTTATTCTACTGTTTTGGGTTTTTTTATCCATGAGAGGAAACAAGGGCACTCTTAAAAGAAAGGGAGAACATGCAAACTTCACATTGTGAAGTTTCCATCACTCAATAGAATAGAACCAGACACCTGCTGACTGTGACTCCTGAGTGCTAACTTTAACATTACGTTAACGTTAGAGACTCAGTGAGTGAGATGAACAGAATGTTTTATTTCTTAATATCAGAGATCAGAAGTTTAAAATGTGATTGATGTGAACATTGATACCTGATATCTGTGAGTTCAGCTGAATGTCTTTAACCAGAACCTTCTGTTCTACAGTTCTGTGTGGTACAGAATCACATGTTCCTCATCGTTATCACTTTATTAATGAGAGTAAAACCTGGACTGAAGCTCAGAAATACTGCAGAGATCATTTTACTGATCTGGCAACCATCAATAACATGGAGGACATGAACAACCTAACAAACATTCTGAAGAATACAACTGAAGCTTGGATTGGATTACAGAGAGCAGGACCTGAGGAATGGAGGTGGTCTCTGATTAATAACACATTCTACAGAGAGTGGGACACGTACAGGAACTGGGACTCAGGACAACCGAATCAGTATCAGGGAGGTGAAGCCTGTGTGAACATGTATACAGTTAATGGCACGTGAAGTGATGATAAATGTACAACTCCATATCCCTTTGTGTGTTATGACGGTAAGAACGTTAAAACTCAATAACAAACATTATTATTCAGCTTACTTTATAAAATTATTCAGATTCTTCTAAATTGTTATTGTTTTGTAAGAGTTTTTGGAAGTTTTACACATATTGTTATTAAATAATTATTATAAAACTTGTAAATCCATTCTTTAATCTGATTGGCTGAGAAATTCATTCAGCTGTGACATTATTGAGAATAACACACACTTCTGAGCGCTTTAGTCATATCACTGTGTGAAACGTAAATAGACAATTTCTGATGAACATTTAACCTATATCCTGTTACCCAGCGATCAAAGTTTACCTAATTAACTGGAATAAATGACATTATGAACAATTTATTATGCAATAATGTACGAGAGGGCGTGGCATTATTGTAAATAAATCACGTGAAAGAGGTGTTGTTAGGTGCAACGCATAGCAGTTACAACTTTTTCCTGTGATTTATTCACAATAATGCACAACCTCGAGGGTCTCATTGCTTTTATAAAACACAAACACACCATAATAAAAAAAATTTGATTTATAAATGTGTTTATTGAAATCATTAATAATCTTGTCTTCTGCAACATAATCTAGTCCAGTATTTAAAGTGAACGCTGATCGCTCAGTAACAGGATTCATGTTTCTCTAACAATCAAAAACTGCCATCTAGTAGCCAAATGTCAGAACGCAGTTTATAAACAACTGCTGCAACAGGTTTTAGTGCTCATCAGGATTCGGCTCGCTGTTCATATTAATCTGTATAATATGATTTAAAATAATATATTGTGTCTCACATCAGCATCGATACGAATGTGAGGCGCTCAGAGGTGTGTGTTCTTGTCAGTGATGTCACGGCTGGACAAACGGTTTAGCCAATCAGATTAAAGGACTGAAACTCACCGTTTCATAATAATAATAATAATAATTTTGTTTTGAATAAACGCATTTATGAATCGAACCTTGTTTTGTTGTTATCGTGTGTTTGTAACCGTTTTATAAAAGCAGTGAGTCACTCGAGGTTGTGTGTTATTGTGAAATGGGCAAGAGGTGTAGCAGTGCGTCTCTGTACTTTTATAACGTACTGCTTTAAACCCTCACTGTAATAACACCAATCCACCTCTGATTTACATCATTATTGTGTGAATTTTATTGTTTATTAAAATAAATTATGTTTTTATTTTTCAGAAAGAAACATCGTTTCTGAAAGATACATACTGATTAATGAGAATAAGAACTGGACGGATGCTCAGACGTTCTGCAGAGATCACTATACTGACCTGGTCAGTGTGAGGAACCAAACTGAGAACCAGCAGATCCAGAATGTGAGTAAAGGTCACACATATATCTGGATCGGTCTGTTCTACAGCATCTGGACCTGGTCTGATCAGAGTAGTTCCTCATTCAGATACTGGAGACATGGTGAACCTAATAATGATGGTAAAAATGAGAAATGTACTTTACTGGTTGAATCTGACCTCCCCTGGAATGATGTAACCTGTAATCAGAATCATACCTTCATCTGTCACGAGAGTGAGTTCCATTCTGTTCATTTATTTAAATCTGTTCATTAAAATAATAATGAGATAAATGACTTTAATGTAAAAAATTAAACATGAATATAATGTTAAAATGCTCTTCTCCTCTGATTCATGTCTGATTTATGGGTTTATTAGATCGTCTGGTCCTGATCCAGCAGAACCTGAGTTGGAGTAAAGCTCTGAATTACTGTAGGAGGAACCATCTGGACCTGGTCTCAGTGCAGAATGAGGAGATCCAGCAGTGGGTGAAGGAGGTGGCTCACAACTCCACCACTGAACATGTGTGGATCGGTCTGCATCACACCTGCACCCTGGGGTTCTGGTTCTGGGTGATGGGGGATGTGATCTGCTACCAGAACTGGGCTCCGGGGAACGGGACAGGGGGGGAGGACTGCAGTCATGGAGAGAAAAGTGGAGCAGTGCAGTCTGGAGGAGGTCAGCAGTGGGTCAGTCTGAATGAGAACCTCCAACTCAACTTCATCTGCTCCACCTATGAAGGTCAGGATCAGTGATGACCGATTATGGATTAAAATGAAGTCGATTTTCAGCTGAACGTTGGTTTCAGTTCTGTCTCTTTCTTCTGTCTGTCTGAAGTCTGAAGATGAGCTGCGGTTCTTCATCTGCATCCAGCATCAGCAGCTTCATCATTCTGATCCATTCATCTGATCTGTTTCAACACTATCTGTTCATTATTGATCCTTTCATTATTATTCACTCTGATCTTTAAAGCTTCATCCTTCTACAGTCCTGTGTAAAAGTTTAAGCACCCCGTCACTTCCCATGTTTTACACTCTGAATGTTCTTCTGTATGATCTATAAGCTGAAACATCTCTAAAAACATTGACCTCAGAACCAGCTGCATGCTTTTTATTGACTCTCTTTAATTGATTCACATTTGAACATCAAAGAAGAAAGAACACTTTCAGTTCAGCAACAGTTTTAATCACCGTACACGTTATTCGGTTTCAGTTTCGACATTTAAATACTTTTTAAAAAATAAATCCATAATTAAATTGTTCAACAATCTGTTTTTTATTTTATTTATTTTTATCTCACATGGAGTTTGCAATTTCAGTTCTAGATAATCTTAAAGTTCTTCAGTGGGCTTCCAGTCAGTTATTCAGTCAGGTTTTTCTACATTAAAGTCATTCTAACATGTCTTTATGAAGTTTGCTTTATGCACAAAACCACATAAGTGAAATAAAGTCTTCACCAAACTGTTCACCAACATTGAGGGGAAAAAAAATGCACATCAAGATTCTTGATATGATCAACCAGATTCCTTGAGGTGTGTCCTTATACTTTTGTCCATATTATTCACTTTATTAAACCAACAATATTTTTAAATCTGTATTATTTAGAAATTAACAACATAATCTAAAACCCCAAAACTATTATCCGACATAAAAATTTATAAACAGAATGAATAATCTTTAATGTTATTATAGATGTTCACCACAAGATGGCAGCAGTAATTACTAATACACACTAAACCAAGACGAGGGGACAATATTTAATATAGAAGTCACATTTGTAGAAATGAATTATTCAAACTGTTTATTTGTATTAATCTTATTTTAGAATATTTTCACATTTGTTTTTTTCTTTGTAAGGGAGTGGTGGCTCAGTGGTTCAGGTGTTGGACTATCAATCTAAGGGTTGGGGGTTCAAATCCCAGGTCCACTGAAGTGACCAATGTGGGTCCTTGAGCAAGACCCTTAACCCTCATTGCTCCAGGGTTCTGCACCAACCCTGTGTTCTGACCCCAACCAAGTTGGGATACCTGTAAGTTGCATTGGATAAAAGCGTCTGCTAAATAACTCAATTGAATGGAAATGGAGTTTACAAAAGATCATGTCCATTTGGTCATTTTATCCAACGTGATTTACAAGTATCCCAACTTGATGGTTGGAATTAGAACTTAGGGGTGGCCATTACACAGAACCTCATGAAGCAATAAGGATTAAGGGTCTTGCTCAAGTAGACATTGTGTTTAAATAACCTTTAGATTGATGATCTAACAACCTAACCACTGAGCTACCTCATCCCATTATTTGAACAAAGAAACTTTAACTCAGGAAATGGAATGAAGCCCGATTCAAAACAACCTCCACACCACTGTGAACAACAGCAAGATTCTCCTGTAGTTCCTAGATATACAGTGGAATTGAGGAGACCTCTGTAGATAAAAAGAATGACTTGATGAATAAATACTTTATTGATCTCGGAGAAAACCTAACAATATGTCTCCATACCAATACAATACTAATCACTTTGTCCACCAATCATTGGTTTGGTGGTGAGACATCTGGAGCTGCTTCCTGGTGGTTTTAAAGAGTATATAAACATTTACATGGTTCCAAAGAGTAGCTATATCATTGGGAAGACACACTCAAAGTCTTGTATCTTCATTTATAAGTAAATGAATGAAATATCCAACAACATGGGCTTAGTGGTTAGCACATTTGCCTCTCAGCGCTGAGGGTTCTCAGTTCGAATCCCTATCTGAGTGGAGTTTACATGTTCTCCCCGTGTCTGAGTGGGTTTCCTCCGGGTTCTTCGGTTTCCTCCCACAGTCCAAAAACATGAAAGTAAATTGAATGCTCTAAATTGCCCTGTATAGTGTGTGTATGTTTGTTTGACTGTGTGAGTGAGTGTGTACCCAGCGATGTATCTGCCCAGCACCCAAGATGTTCTCCCCTGGATGGGCATGGGGACCCGCGACCCTCATAAAGGAATAAGCAGAAGATAATGAATGAATGAATATCCAACAACATCCAAACATTTTTTTAATGACTTAAAAAAAAAAACCAACTTGACCAGTGGGCAGCACGGTGGCTTAGAGGTTAGCCTTTTTGCCTAGTTCGAATCCCAATCTGGGTGGAAATTCCATGTTCTCCCCGTGTCCCGGGTTCTCCATTGTGCTCCCACAGTCCAAAAACATGGATTCCAGCTGAATCGAATGCTCTAAATTGCACTGACTCGCAAAGACCCCAATCCTTCCAAGGTATTGCGTTCGATAACGAATGATTATTTGAATGTAGGATAGCACAATGCCAAATTCCAGCCTTGCAGGTAGACCCCGATGTGACACCTACAGGGTTTTTGCGTTCAATAGCGATAATGAATGAACCATCGAACGTATGACCATGAGAAGTACTTAGTCTCTCCAAAGACTTGATTGGGAATCTTGATGGCAAATTTTAGCCTTGTACGTACTCAAAGTGGGAGAGTTAGTAAGGAGTCAGTAAGTGAGGACTTTGGCTTTTTCAGATGTGAAAATAAATTCTAGAAAGATAAGAGATTAAAAAATGGAATTTAACCAGAAGTGCCAGTGTGAGTAACTTACTTATTGGTGTTGTGAGGTATTTGCCTTGAATGAAACAGAATAAGGCTTATAAAGGATTAGGAAATATATAAAAAAAAAATTCTATTTTGTCATTTTCCAAATGCATGCACTAAGTACATTTTTTAATATGGTTAGAATACCGAAATCCTATTTATGCTCTTTTTTAGAACTGAATCCTGTTGAAGATTTGTTTTCACATAGCTGCAGCAATTTAAATAAATCCAATAAAAAATAATTTCCTAAACCTGACTCTTGGGTTTGTTCCAATATGTGGATAATTTATTTTTCATACATTCTATACGTGTGAAAAATTAAAAAACTATTGTAAGTCTGGTAATGATAAAACGATCAGTGTGTACTAATCCTCTGGATAATAAAGGCAACATTATTGCTGTGAAATGTCTGACAATGTGCATAAAAACACAACAACATTTAAACCAACTAAAGTCTTTAAGGAAAACTAAGCCTGAATCCTGTGGCTACTTGTAACTACAACCCCACTTCTGTCAATAGCCGTGATTTTCACCCCTGTGTTCTTATTTCTTTGGTGTATCCAGCTGAGAAGCCCCTGCTGACACAATTCACAATGACTCATCCTTAATGGTGGTTCTTTTCCTGCCTTTCACACACATTTTTTTGCTATTTGTTGGTCGGACAAGAAACCAGACACGAATCCATATAGTCTGATATTCTTTTACAGCTTCTCTAAGCTGTGTGCATCTCCAGCTGATTCTGAGTTCCTTTTTTTAGAGTTGCTTTGTTGACTTAATGCCCAGACTCTGATTTGCTCAGGATCTTCAGCCGGCCGGTCAAATCTAGAATTTTAACTGATTTTCAATTTTTACAGTATGAAAGACTTTTAAATCAGTGTGGAGCTGTGGGGAAGCAGTTTGTGCTCGGTCATGGATCATAAGCTCTGCTCTGCACCAAAATGTACTTAATTATGTGTAGATATTTATTTAAATGTTTTAACGTTTTCACTTATTGCCCATTGTAATTTAAGAAAATGAGCATTGTTAAATGTAAAGGGTGAGGTAGCTCAGTGGTTAGGGTGTTGGACTATCAATCAGAAGGTTGTGGGTTCAAATCCCAGGACCACTGAAGTTACCATTGTGGGTACTTGAGCAAGACCCTTAACCCTCATTGCTCCAGGGTCCTGTATCTGTATGTATTCTGACCCCAACCAAGTTGGGGTACTTGTAAGTCGCTTTGGATAAAAGCGTCTGCTAAATAACTAAATGTAAATGTAATGTAAATGTTATGTAAACAAACACTCTTTTTCTTTTTTTGTTGTTATTGATTCTTTAGAATTGTAATAGAATTGTAATAGTCACTATAAGGAACATATATTTAGTTATTGTAAAAACAGCTTCTCACACATAAAACATGTACACACAAATTAAAATGTGCAAAAAAAACAAAAGCAAAATGTTTGACGGCCATTCAAAAATGTTATAAGTAGCCTAAATAAAAAGCAGAAGCTGTTATAGCTGCAGAACTTACTGCAATGTCATCAAAGCTCCTGTAGGTGACGTGTAGATGTCCAAAACTATTGTTTATAGTGTGTGGGTGTGTGTAGCTGACCCAATCTACATGATTGGACCCAATGAGAATATTTTACTGGTTTTTGGGTAAAAATAATTTTCATGCAGAACTTGTAATGCCGTATTTTACAGTATGGCACAATGCTGTGTTGGTTAACTCTAAATGTGCTGTTATCTAATGCACGTTGTCTGTGTAATTGTCTGAGCTCGTTCTCTTTACCATCTCATGCCGTCATATTGGATTATTGCTTTTATCGTTTACAATAGTGTGGTTTAATCAATTCAGATGATAATCTGAATGAAATGAGTTTTGCACTGTGCAATACTTTGCCGCTAGGTTTTAAAGGGTTTGATTAAATTGGGCGGCTGTGGACTGCTATGGGCACTATATTTTAAACTGATCATCATTCTAAAGGTTTGTTCCCTCATAGAGCTGAGGGTTTGGAAAGTCTCTCATCCTTCTGACCCAGTGCAAAAACCCCAAACATGTCTACCACAAGTTTCACGATCATTCAAAAAAAGAAAAAAGAGATCAAGATCAGGTGGTCTGGATACGTAACCATGAATCACTATAGACAGAGCAAAGCTCCGGTAAAAACCCATGGACTCTTTTTACCTTCCAGTTTGGGTCCTGACTTGTCCCGGTTCTGAGAGTGCAGGACCTCCGTAAGTCACCCGCTGCCATTGCTGCTCAGCCAACCAATCATGTCCTGCCTCTCTCTCTCTCTCATAAGTCCCTTCTGCTTTTCCTGGTTGTTTGGGATGAAGGGTGGTGGGGCTTCAGCGTTTTGTTTTCTTCTTTTCCTTTTCACCTTTATTCATTCTGTCACCGGTCTCTCTGGTTGGTTCCTTCTCTCTGTGCTGTAATTTGTACAAGCCAATCAGACAGGTCATTGGTTGCCAGGAAGTGGTGTTTTCGTGGAGGCAATGTGTTGGCACTGGAGGTAACACACAATCAGACTCTAATGCATGCCTTCTTTTGCTAACCAAGTAAACACAAGCACATAGTCCACGATGTCTTGTTCCATTTGCATGCCTGCTATACAACTCCGTTCATAGAAAGCAGTAACTTTGTTTATAAGTATATGTCAAATGAGTCACTGTAAGCCTTTCAGCTGTACCTTCTAAAAAAATGGACATGAAATTACAGATTCTTATTAAATGAATTCCTGCACTCTGTGCTGTGGTGTCACTGTTGTCAGGAAAAGATGATGACACACTGAGAGCGCACTGTTTCATGTTTGTTGAACCCCTCTTGTTCCAGTGACCGCTCCCTGGAGGCTTACCTCAGATCGAGCATGATGGATGACCACACCCTTCCACTCTACTATTAGAGTTGCCTGTGCATGACCTGCTGTCTACCACCTTCTCTGTCCTCTGGTTGGTGCAAAAGCACCCAATGCCAGATGCTTAGGTGATCAAATCTTCGGTCTCTAAAGATTAAGCATCTATTCCTTCTAGTTTTTTGAAATATTGCTAATTTGGTAGAGACCTATAATCCGAAGTCGCTGAGGCATTGTGGGTTGTTTTTATAGATAAATGTTCTTTATGATTTCAGCTCAATGCTGATTATACAGTTCTGTGTTGGTTTACGGTTTTAACAAAAAACATGAGAAGTGCTGAAGTAACAGCTACTAGGATAAATCTTTTCTATGTGATTAGTGTTTGATTCTTTCCTTCCTTTCATTTAGTTTATTAAGGTTTTTTTTTTCTTTGATGAGTCGAATTATAATTTGATCTAATATACAATGTAAACGATATACCACAATTAGTGATTTTTTTTTTTGTTTTCATATTCAACCTCCGCAGAACATTAAGGGTTTTTTTTTTTGTGTGTGTGCAGAGCCTCTCACATAGTTTAGTCATTTGTATTCAATGCTGCTGCAAATAAACTGTAACCGAGCAAGGCTTGGGCTCAGCTTAAATACTGTGGACACAGAAATTTAAAAACAATCATTTTTAATGTAGCTGGCTAGAGGTTTTCAAATGTCTATTTTACATGCAATGAGCACCACCTTGTGGATTCGTGCCTTCACAGTTACAGAGATGCATGTTTAGAATTCTTCGTCCCAAGTCTTTTTCATTAGCTTTTTTATTTTGTTACACAGAAAAATGAATAGTCAGAAACTGAACAAATTACTGCGGCTTAGCTGATCGGCTCAATCTGTTTTCCCCTCGTATCGGTGCAGCCTTCTCAATCTGTGAGGTTCTAAATATTAATATACATCTTAACAGTGCATTTTAATCAAAATCATCAAAAATATATAATTGTCTTTGAGAGCAGAGCTTTAATTTAAATGATATTAAGTCAAAATAAAATCGTACTTATGCAATTCCTTACTGTAACCAACTAAATATATACATATATATAAAATTTCTTTCCTTGTAAATTCTTAACCACTTTTTGACAAATTTTGCACCCCCTTGTCAATATTTGTCAATTGCACAGAATTTAAAACTACAAAAAAGGTGTTTTGGACCCTCACATTTATTGAGTATTTTTATTTATCATTCTTTTTTATGAACGATGCCTATGTGAAGGTCTCTACACAAACATGAACAAAA
>JAOUQT010031185.1:0-11423 GCA_025769995.1 Xyliphius kryptos
CAATAGTCGAGCCGGGATAGGATGAGGGCTTGGACCAGCAGCTGAGTAGCCTGTTCTGTTAGGAAATGTCTGATTTTTCTGATGTTATACAGAATGAATCTGCAGGAGCGGGCAGTTTTCGTGACCTGAGCTAAAAGTTTTAGACGATTGTCAATTGAAAAATCAAGATTACCGAGTCGGTTGGAGAGATTATGGAACCCTCAATTTGGAGGTTCAGGTCATGATTATACAGAGTTAGCTGTAGAGGCCTGATTGCAAGCTGGGAGACCGACAAGCAACGCATTACAATAGTCGAGTTGAACTGTGGGAGAAACCGGAGGACACAGGGAAAATATGGAAACTCTACCCAAATTAGAAATTCCCGGTTTCAATCCCCAGCTAGTTTCACCAGTTTCCTCCCACAGTCCAAAAACATGGATTCAAGGTGAATCTGCTGCTCTAAATTGTCCCCATAATCTGTGTGTTCCACGCCTGATAGAGAGAGTCAAATATGCATGTTCATCACTGTGAAGATCCCATCAATACCTAGGCTTAAACCCTTAAACTTCTGGCCTATTGATAAGATTGCATATGAACCAAATCACTGCTAAATCATACTTTAAAGCATGTTGATGATTTACAATTGAACTTGTATTAAAAGACTATTGTAAATACCGACTATTTCAGGAACTGTAAGTGCGGGCAACTAGGTTTTTCATACATTTTAAAATAAAGACTTTTCCTACTGCAAGCAGCTGGAATTTTGAGTCCGTTTTTGTTTGAAAAGGTTGTCAGGCATCATTTGTGGATCAAGGGTGCCCCCAAAAGGTGTCAGCTGGCAGGGTAAACCTTTCAGAAGTCCTGCTTTCAGCCAGATCAGATGTTTCTCATTAAACAGTTGTGATCATTACAAATGTGCATGTGTGTCATATGTTCCAGTAGCATCCACTAAACTCCAACCATTTTCTGTTTGTGGTTCGATGAAAGAAAAGCCTTATTCTTCTCACATGCATTCAAATATGTTGTGGGCATTAAGTGGAATCCAGTTGTTAACATGTAGGCGTGATGACCTCAAAGTCATCTGTAACTCCCTGAGCATGATCCTTTGACCTCATACTATCCAAACTTCCTTCTTTACATGGGGGGCAAGTTATTTTGTGTCTACAAAGATTTCATTGTGTTATATGGAAATGGATGAAAGACAGTGAGAACTTAAACTCATTATGTTAAATGTTTTTATTATTTTTAAATATGGTAACATATTTAAAGAATTGCTGGCACATTAATGTACAAAAATGCTCACATTGACCAATGACCGCTTAAGTGATCATTTAGATTATTCATCCTTCACCACCATCCAGACCTCTGCACCACATCACTTGCATCTTTTGGTTTAATCATAGGCTCTCAGTCTTAATTAAAGTTAGCCTAACCAGGAATAGGCTATTCTGCAACAAGCAATTAGTTCCCATTGCCTACATACCTTCGCTTTGGAAAGTCTGAGAACTAATCATGCAAATTTTTGGTTTATTGCCTGCCTTCAGTTTTCCCTTAATTCTATTTACATCCACAGAGTGGGCCATAAGTATGAATACACCCTGATAAAATGGAAGTGGTTTCTAATATCGCCTTACAGTTTGTGGCATATTAGTACATGGGAGGGAGAAAACGTTTTAGGCTGGGTGACGCCCATCTGCAGAGCCGCCACTTTTTTTCATTAGGAAGGGGGACATATCCCGGCCTCAAATGTTTTCCCCTTCCCATTGTACTTATATGCCACATACGGTAAGGTGATGTCAGCAACCACTATCATTTTATATGGGTGTATCCATATTTTTGGCCCACCCTGTACTACCTTTATATGTTGCTTGAGGTTGATAAAGGACTTTTGGTCCATTTTTATTTCGCCTCAAATGATACATAAACCTGCCTTGTCTAATCTTTTTGCTCTAAAAAAAGATTTGAGTTCAATCCATAACCAAAAGTTTGGTAAAATGCGGCGTATTAGCATATTTTCTTTGTGTGTGAGAGTGTGAGAAAGAGTGTGAGAGAGTGTGTGTGAGAGAGAGAGAACATGAGCTTATTTTCAGTCATGCCCGACCCTTGTATACTCTATAGTCTAAAGTCAAACTGATTTATTTTGCCTACAGTACTAAGACATAAACAATTTATCCTCCACATTTAACCCATTCATGCAGTGAAACACACATATGTACACACACTGGTAAAGCAGGCACACGTACCCGGAGTGGTGGAAAACCTTGTATAAGACACCCGGGGAGGAATTAGGGTTTGGTGCCTTGACCAAGGGCACTTTACCCATAGTACTTGTTGGGACCGGGACTAAACAGTGGACTGTCAGGAAGGAACCTTCAGGTCATAAGGGCTTAAACACAAACCTGACTGATAGCATTGCATGTCTGGGGGATGGACTCAACTGACTCAGATACACTGCTAAAAAAAAATATTAAGGGAACACTAAAATAACACATCCTAGATCGCAATGTATAAAATATTTCAGTTGAAAATCTTTATTTAGTAGATAGTGGAATGCATTGAGAACAAAATAACATAAATATTATCAAAATGTAAACAGAAATTATTATCTCATGGAGGTCTGGATTTAGAATCACAGTTAAAAATCAAATGATCAACTGAACCTTCAGTGGAAATTCCTCAGGATAAGTTAAAATGAGACTCAGTAGGGTGTGTGGCCTCCACGTGCCACTCTGTATGGTGAGAGAATTGACAAAATGCAAAAGTGACCAAAACATCAGCCAGAAAGGATGAGAACAGAGAAAAGGTGTGTGGTCACCACCTGCAGAAGCATTCCTTTATAGAGGAGGGGGGGGGGTCTTGCTAAGTGCCTCTCATTTCTACCTGTTGTCTGTTCCATTTGCACAACAGCAGTAGTGTTGCTTCCTAACTGGACAGGTTGATTTCACAGAAGTGTGGTTGACTGAGTTACATTGTGTTGTTTAAGTTTTCCCTTTATTATATACACAATACCAGTGAAAAACTTTAAACATGCTTCTTTTTTGCTTCACTTACAATCTAGGGTATTAGTTTAACGTACTGTAAAGATGGACTTTGTAGTTCTACAATTACATACTGTAGTCTATCTGTTTGTGGACTAAAGTACATACTGTGCAAGTCCCCTTTTTCTCTGTTCTAATGGTCAGGTATTATTTGCTTGGTACATTATTCCTATCCCAGCAGTGTCACTGAGGTGTTCAAATGAAACTACAGCAGCACTGCTGCACTAAAATCCCCCACAACATCAGTGTCACTGCAGACCTGACAACAAACAATACACCACACAAATTACACCCATTCTTTGATTGCTACCAACCAACAGGGAAGCAACAAAAAAAACAGATTTACTACAGTATCTAAAATGTAAAACTACCATACGGTATGTAAAGAAAACAATTAATCAAATGAAAAAAATTATACTGCTGATTCGAATCCCAGTAGTGTACAAGTCCATCATTGGAACCAGAGAAGAGCAAATTGATTGCGTTTTCAGGGAGAGAGAGCGGGAGCAACCCATCCCTAATAATCAGTGTCACTAGCAAGGCTGCAACTAACTACACTAACATAATTAATTACAATTTTTCTATTGACTATTTTAATTAGTTCCTCTTCTTAGTCTCTTAACCTGATTAAAGGAGGCTGAAGCCTCATCCAACATCCACAGGGCAAAAAGCATGGCAACATGCTGAACAGGTCGTTACAGGGCAGACAAATTCAACCACTTAATCATACCTGGGGCAATTTGTTGTTTTTTTTTTTTTTTTTTACCAACTAGCATAATTCTGGAATGTAAGAGAAAGACATGCCATGAACTCAAAATAAAAAACCATCCTGAAACCCATTAAAGAAAAACACCCCTGAACATGCAAACTCCACACAGAAAGCTGGTTTTACTAATTGGCCAATTAAATATGACAATTATTTTATAATGTGAATAGCTTAAAATATTCAAACACTCTCCATTGTCTTCTTCCCCTCCTTTGAGCTGTTTCTGTTAGAGGTCACCCCAACAGGAGGAGCTGCATATTAGATTTGGCAAAGTTTTACATTGATGCAACTCTCCTAGATTCCACTATGAGTGCACTGATGCTACACCCCAAATAGAGAGGACAATTTATTATCGCTAATAAATTAAGTACATCTAATTAATTGATCAAGCTAACCTGTTTACCAATGCAGACATAAAAAGAACATACAGACTACACACAGAAAGACCTTTAGGAATTTACACTTAAGCTCTTTCCTGCTGTGAGGTGAAAGAACTACAGCTGTGCCTCCATGGTACTTAAACATCATCTAACCAATAAAAGTGCTTAAAACCCGGCAGAAATTAAATATGCAGATGAGGTCCCAAGTCTTTGAGAGTTAAACACAGCTGTAAAAACAAAACCATAAGAAAGCTGTATTCCCGGTTTATAAAAGAACCAAATGAAATAACTTTTGCAGAATTCTGAAATCTAGCAAATTCTCTGCTGAAAAGGAGAATTGGATGCTTTGAATTGCCCTTATATAGTGTGTTTGTATGAGGCAGTGTGTGCCCATCGATGGCTTAATGCCCTTTGTCTGGCCAGCTGCTGAAACATTCTTCCCAGGATGGGCATGGGGGACCACCCCTGCAACCCTGGCAACTTTTTGATACTAAAAAAAAAAAAAAAAATAAATAAAAAGAGCAATTGATTTGCTTACACACAGAAGAATTTGTCTTTTACATTTAACCCATTACATTTTACATTTGAAGTGAGCACAGAGCGGTGGGCAGCCTTGTATAACTTGTATACAGCACCTGAGGAGCAACTGGGTTTAAGTGTCTTGCTTAAAGGCACATCAGTCATAGTACTTAATGGGACCAGGAACCGAACCCGTGACCGTTACCCGGTTCCTTAACTACAAGCCTATGCGTGCCGACAAAAAACCCACAGTAGCAGATTAGTCAAAAGCATGTTAATTTTTTAACAAACAGGGCAGTTGTAGGCTTGTGGTTAAGGAACCAGCCTAGCAACCTGAAGGTCGCCAGTTTAATTCCCAGTCCCACCAAGTACTATGGCTGAAGTGCCCTTGAGCAAGGCACCTAACCCCAATTGCTCCCCGGGCACCGTATACATGGCTGCCCACCGCTCCAGGATGGGTTAAATGTGGAGACAATTCCTCTGTGTGTAAGCACAGTAATAAAGATAGATCACTATCACTTGATCACTTTAAAAAACTGTAATGCATGCTTAATGCAAGCAATGATTTGTGGAGATTTACTTATTGATACCCAACCCTGATAGTGACTGCATGTATAAAAATAGTCCACAGTCCAATCTGTGATGTTTTTCATCTGTTAAGCCGAAACACAAGCTAAGTTCTTTTTTTTTTTTTTTAAGAACACAACGACAACAGTAAACATGCTTTAAAATACCTATTGATTTTTTTTTTAACTTAATTATGCTCCAGAAACCATTACGTGACAACCCTAAGACTCAAAATTTACACCTACACAGCTAGTCTCCTGCAAGCACCGATGCACAAGTCACGACACCATAAAAAGTCTGTATGGTGTCTAACTCATGTCAGCTTCAAAACTAAATATATTCTTATGAAATGCCAAGAAGACAAAATGGACCAGTCGGTCCTGCTGGAACCCGACTCATGGATGAATAGCCCCAAATGACATGATCTGTAAAATATCTATGCTTTCATGGAAAAAAGTCATTATGCTTATTAAGAGTATTAATGAAGCTTCAGAAAAAAGCAAGGGGACATTTGTTATAGCCAGCTCATATTCCGTTTCATACAACGCCTCATGAGGGAGCAGAAGCTGTAATGAAAACAATCTTTCATTTAAGATCGATGGTGCTGTGTACCCAGGACTGATAGATCATACTGCAGCATAATGTTTCCTATTAAAGATAATGTGCAAAAGCAGCACCACTGTGCTTTATACCACCACCAATAATAATGTTTAGAGGCTGCAAGTGTGGGTGCCTGGGAGAGCGTGAGAATGAGAAAGCAATTTGTGTAAAATGAAAGAGAAAAATAAAGGTGCAAGATTAAATCATACTATGTGTAATGGGTAGTGTGGAAAGACTGGGATTGGGCTGCATGTTAATAAAAACCATTACTGTGTGTGTGTGTGTGTGTGTGTGTGTGTGTATACTCTCTCAGCGACCCTGTTATAATTTGGGGCACTGCAAGACAATCTTCATAAAGTCATAGCAAGCTGTCCGGTAAATTCAGCCCTCAAGATAGCAGCCAATCACAACTCTCCAAATAGCCTCATCTATTCAGTCCAGCTTGGACATCAGCAGCCTATTCAGAGACCACAGAGAATACCAGTCAATAATAACATGCCAGTACATATAACAAACCCTGCCTCGATTCTGTGCACACAGAGACATGCCGAGAGACGTAAACAGCTCATATGAGCCTGGTTTTAGGACAGGACCACAATAAGGGCACTGCAAGTAATACCCATGGGTTCTCATACATCACACCCACTCATTTCACTGCATTCAGTTGAAGGACAATACCAGTATACCAAGCCCTCACCCAAACACACAATCTTGTTACACAGCCACGGCACTGCATAATTTTAGCTCATAGTAAACAATGCCGTGCAATACAGAGTGACCTGCCATGGCACAACATCCCAGCCTCAGCAAAAAAAGAAACATAAGGTCTCTCCATCAGTCAAATTGGCACCTCTGAAGACAAAGCAATAAGGCACAATATTGCAAGCCGAAAAACCCCCTCACGGCAATCTACAACCTCATTTCCACCGGTGCCCCTACAGGGATGCAGGTTAAGGTGCCAGTTGGTTATTAGGCCTTGAACTGCAACCTGATGCATAAAGAGCAAAAGGAGAGCAAGAGGGAGTGAAAGAAAGAGATAGAACCCACAGGGAGAAAAAGGGAGTAAGAGCCTCTCAGGCTGCAGTGCCATTTAAATAATGGAGCCAATACAGAATTAAGTAGCAGCAGGTCATCGCTCTGATGATGGGTCAAAGGGTCAGGGCTCAGGAGAGACTGCAACCCATGTGGTTTAGCCCTCATCTGCATTACACATGAAGTGGAACCAAATGAGTGACATCACATCAATATCTGCTTTCCACCATGCAGCTGAATCAAACCCGGTGTCAGCTTTAGAGCAAAGTTATTTCTCTTTGAATTCTATAGAGCGAAAAAAAACAATCTTTTAAGAAAATCTATTACAGTTAAATTTCTGATTTCCCTTAAATTGGAAAAATGCATCATGGTCACCCTCTGAATTCTGGACTTTTTGCAGCAGAATGAAAACCTATAATTACCTAGAATTCATTTAAACCATGCATTTCAAACTTTAGCAGCATTAGACTGCTGTTACAACAACAACTTGTTTTACAGAATAAGTATTCTAAGGCAAATAATTATTACAGTTGATTAAAAGGGGGCGGCACAGCGGCTTGGTGGTTAGCACTCTCGCCTCTCAGCGCTGCGGATTCTGATTTCAAATCCCGATGTGGGTGGAGTTTCCATGTTCCGTGTCCACATGGGTTTCCTCCGAGTTCTCCGGTTTCCTCCCACAGTCCAAGATTAAAACCCTGACTAATCGTAAAGGCTTGGAGCTAAAACTACATTAAATACAGTGTTGCATCTCCTGTAAGTTATTAACACAGAATTCAAAACATTAATGTTATTACAATCATTTAACACTTACAATAATTTTAAATGCACTGTATGCTACAGTCTTCTTTTCTTCATAATACCCTTTATCGTTAAGGGGTCGCAACAGCGATGAACTCACATATCCGACTTGGCCAAGTATTTTAAGTCGCCCATCCCGACACAACCCTCATCCTCTACCGGCCTTGGGACAATTTAGAGCAATCGATTCAACTTAAATCCATATTTTTGGACTGTGGGAGGAACCCGGAGGAAACCCACGCGGACAGAGGCAGAACATGGAAACTCCATCCAGATCGGGATTTAAACCAGGAATCTTCAGCGCTGAGAGGCAAACGTGCTATCCACTAAACCACCGTGCCACCCACACAGTACACAGTATGCTACAGTAACATGTACTATTTAAATCAGATACACTGATATTAATCATGGCTGAGTAAGGGGCAATTATATCTACCCTTTTTTTCCAACTTTGTATTACACCATCAACCCCCACCCCCATTTTCCCATTGTCTTAAATGTATTTTAAAATCATAGCAAATAACAATTAACTTATGGAAAATTTAGATATTGGTGTCATTAAAATAGTCATCTCTTGCAAATACAACAGGTCTTTTTTATTAAGTAATCTATTTAACCAACTGTACTTACACACAGAACAATCTGTCCTCTACATTTAACCCATTCGTGCAGTGACAAACCTATACACATACTGAGCAAAATGGGCACAAGTACCCAAAACAGTGGGAAGCTGTGTAAATGGCATCCAGGAAGCATTTGAGGTGCCTTGCCCAAAGGCACTTCTGCAAGATTACTTGGTGGGACCGGGAATTAAACCGGGGACCATACCACAATCCCAGCATAGATGCTGTATCTGTGAACTAAATACAGCTGAACACAATAGAGACATTCAGACATTGTTCTAAAGGTTTTTCCCAACATTGTGGCAGAAGTTGCCACGAACGTGCTGCACTTGATTGCTTTGCTTTGCTTTCACCCTCCTGTCCAGTTCATCTTGAACAGGTTTAATATGGTTTAGGTCTGTAGAAAAGTCAAGAAATTCTATTGTAATTCATGAAAATTCTACAAGCACTCGTGTATTTTTAAACCTACTTGGCATACTTTTGTTTTGTAGAATGTGCACAATCAAAAATGCATTCTGCACGGCCTCTGCCTCACAAATGCTTATTTATTCTTTGATTTTCACTGTAAGCAAAACTGGTATAAATCCTCAGCCAGTCAGATTACAACTTTGATTTACTTCATTTCACAAATAAACCAGTCACTGTACAGATTAAGGCTGACTTTGTAACCAAGCAAGCAATTGCCAATGCTATGAATTTGGAAAGACTTTAAATATTTTGTTTAAACACTTTTGCAAAAACACAGTTAGAAAACCATTTTGCATGTATTATAAAAAGTGTATATTTATGGTAATTTAATTTCTTACTAATTAAATTATATTATAATAAAGTATGATAATTCATTTTGACGAAAAAATTAAGTAAAAACTTCATGTGTTTACTCAATCAACATCGTGTGGAATTCAGATGCCTGGCATATTTCCCTGATACAGGATAAAGTGGGTGCAGGTTTGAAGCTGTGCTTGTTCAGCATAAGTAATACATGGTGCCTTCTTACTTGTTCAAGTAGTTTTCTGTATCGTTGTGTGGCTTGATGAATGAGGTCTCGTACAGTCCAGCCTTCCTTACAAGGAACTACCACACCAGTGCGTCCAAAAG
The DNA here is from genome assembly GCA_025769995.1 of Xyliphius kryptos. Taxonomy (NCBI): domain Eukaryota; kingdom Metazoa; phylum Chordata; class Actinopteri; order Siluriformes; family Aspredinidae; genus Xyliphius; species Xyliphius kryptos. The sequence continues at coordinate 9,401 of JAOUQT010031185.1, forward strand.
TGACGGTCACCTTCATCTTTAATAGTGCTTTGACTTTAAGAGCAAACGGATGTTCTCCGGCACAGAACCCTCCCGAACATGTGTCAGCTTTAACACACAAAGTCAATTATAACATATAAGCAAAAGCACTATAACCAACATAGTAGAACTTCTTACTTTGTACAATCGGCACAAAAAGGCAATATAAGGCATTTTATAAAAACAATATTACCTAAATTATTAATCATTGTTTTAAGTCTAAAAATGAGAACATTTGCTTAAGTTTGGCAGCACGGTGGCTTAGTGATCGAATTCCAATCTGGGTGGAGTTTCCATGTCCTCCCAGTGTCTGCGTGGGTTTCCACCGGGTTCTCCGGTTTCCTTCCACAGTTCAAAAACATGGATTCAAGGTGATTTGAATTTTCTAAATTGCCCCGTATAGTGTGTGTTTGTGCAAGTGAGCGATGGACAGACTGGGTGTATCTGCTCAGTGCCAGGGAGGTTCTCCCCTGGATGGGCATGGGGAAGCCCATCGCAATCCTCATAGAAGATTAATGGATGGATTTGCTTAAGTTTGGTTCACTCTAAGATTTTGTATTTCTTAAATATATTTATAAAATAAATATATAAAATACGAAATATGCAAAAATCCTGTAATGTATATACACAGCAAGATTTAATAGTTTGCTTGAATTCTTAAAATATTATTACAAATAAAGAGTAAAAAAAAAAGAGCATCTTCACTGGAAGGCTACATTAGAACAATGTCTATGACTTACTTTGAAAAGAAGAAAGTTACAATAATAACAATACATCATAGTCTAGTACAATAAAAGTGGGATGCCTGTGATTGGAAATTCCTTTTTCATTAACAAGATTGGTGTTTTGTGAACGCTAACTTTCTTCAAAGTGAACTTTCCTTAAATGCAATATAATAACACACAGATTTTTTTTTTAATAACACACAAAATGAAATAAAAGTGTTCATTTAGACTGTGTCTTGTGTATTTAAACCCATACTGGCACAGTGTTTACAGGTGAACTTTACAGCTGCACGTGAACTTTTAAAATGCGTCCAGAAGTAAAACGTTTAAGAATATAGAAATTTGAAAATTTTGAAGAATTGCTTATTAAAATGAGTTGTGGTTATCTTCTGGTTTAAGGATGCTGGAAAAAAGATGCGGGAATGTTGGTAAACAGAGGGCTGGCTGGATGAGGGATGGTGTTAGCAACGCAGCTAACTTGAGCTTTTTAACTACGGCTTTACTATGTTTCTCACTTAAAAGTTGTGTTCCTTAAACGCACATCGAAAATTTTAAAAACTCTTTAAAACGCCGCCCTTTAGTTTTCTGTGACTAATCCGTAAATCACTTACTTGAAAAAAGATGGAGCGGTAAAGCGGCTTACAACGGTAAAGCCCTCTTTGATCCACGTTAGCTGGCTACACACCAAATATCATTCTGTTGCTTCAGCAAATTCTGCAGGTGTCCGTTCATATCAGGCCGAACACGTGTCTACTAACAGTTTCAATTAATCGCAGCTTTGTCTTGCATCAATATCTGTTCCTTCGCCATTCCTCTTTTCCCTTATCTCCCTCTCTGCTGTGCTAAACTTTGCAGGGCCTGAGTGCTCAACTTTGTTAAAGGGACAGTACTCCCGTCAGCCGCTGCGAGTTAGGAAAACATACTGACTACAGCCATTTCCTTAAACAACTAACACAACTAATATAACAACTAATTAATACACCGCAGTCTGATATCTGATTTACATCAGCTTTAACATCACTTAAATCAAATTAAGTTTTAAAAATATGATTCTCACTTATAATGACTCAAATGCAAATTGTGCACTTTATCACTTAATTGTGCATACATTTTTGGTCACCTTGGTCACTTCTACAGTTGTATGCTTTGTCATTTTTATCTTTTGTATTATTGCAATGTCTACTGCTCAAAAAATAAAGGGAACACTAAAAGAACAAATTCTAGATCCAAATGAATAAAATATTTATTTAAAAGATATATTCAGTTGAAAATCTTTATTT
>JAOUQT010031196.1:0-11423 GCA_025769995.1 Xyliphius kryptos
CTCATTCTTTGCATCTTCACTTGTGTGTGTTATTTTCCAGATGTTAACGAGTGTGAATTGAACCACAATATCTGTCTGCACGGCGACTGCGAGAACACCAAGGGCTCCTTCATCTGCCACTGCCAGTTGGGCTATTTTGTCAAGAAAGGCTCCACTGGCTGTACAGGTGTGTGGGTGTGACAACATTTAAATCTGCAGTATGTGGCTTTTGCAAACTATTACATTTTCTTCATCTGGAACTACGTTTTCTCGTTTCTTCTTTTTAGATATCAATGAATGTGAAATCGGAGCTCATAACTGTGACATGCATGCCGCCTGCGTCAACGTCCCTGGCAGCTTTAAATGCCGCTGTAGCGATGGATGGATTGGAGATGGAATTAAATGTGTGGGTGAGTGAAACGAGGTGCAGAATTGCCACTTTATAAAGAATGAACAGTTTTATGTAAATTATTTCAGTATTTAAATAAAAAGCTTTGGAAAAGATTCCAACAGAACAAAAACACAATGGGAAAGTTCATTACAGATACACACACTTAAACCTTGCAGCAATTTAGTGTCTTTAATTAACTTACATGTTTTTGGACTGTGCGATGAAATCAAAGCTTGTGGGGATCCCACACACAGAAACAGGGAGAACATGCAATCAGACAGTCCACACTGCTTGCCATGAGGCAAGTGCCCCCAATTAACTTGAGAGCTCTATGCCATTTCACTAGACAAAATGTAAATGTATGCCGATCTAAAGAGCAAGAACAAACCATTTGGATGATTATAAATATTAGGTATCAAGGTAAACATTCAAGGAGGCTTTATTGTCATTTTCATAACATGTAGCATGTTACAAAAACGAAATTATGGCCCACGGACCCAGAGTAACCTATAAACTTTTTAAAGCTCTTTTTAAACATGCACATTTAATGATTTTATGAGCCTTTGCTTTGTCTATGTGCACTATAGGTTTACATCGTATAGTGAATAAGTGTGAAACAGAGCTCATCTTAAAAATGTTAATGAGTACCTTCTTTAAATCTGTTGTGTTATTCATCAGCAAACTCATGTCACTCCACTACTCTTTGCTTTCCATGGACTCAAGCTGCTCGCATTTAGTACAACAGGACAATCTCTGGATCTGCCCCTTACCTTCAATCCATCTTTCCAAAATACAACTCCAACTCGTTCACTGCACCCTAGTCATGAATGTCACCTGGTGATTCAAACTCGTTTAAACTTGTTGCTAAATGGTGGAACACTGCCCGTTGTAAAGATCAAGAATGTTTAAACATCTTTAACAAGAACTTGCTATTGCTTTGAAAAAATATATATACAAATTTTAAAGCCAGGTCTGAGAATTGATGATACTACTGTGTAGCTGATTTCTCTCTTGTTTCTGAATTGGGTTCTTTTGTCATTTGTATTCGTCATTTGGATAAAAGCATTTGCTAAATGACTAAATGTAAATGACTGTCCTGTGTGTTGTGTGCATGTGTGCAGATTTGGATGAATGTTCCACAGAGGATCACAGCTGCAACCTCAATGCTGACTGTGTCAACACACCAGGCTCTTACCGTTGCGCTTGCAAGGAAGGATTTAATGGAGACGGGTTTTCATGCTCTGGTAGATATAAACACACATACACACACTTGCAAAAATGTGCTTGCACATGTGTTAAATTATTAGTAATAATTTCCTGTTGCTGCTTTAGACACAGACGAATGTGCAGATAACGTCCATCTCTGTGAGAACGGTCAGTGTTTGAACACGCTAGGAGCGTACCGCTGTGAGTGTGAGATGGGATTCACTACCAGTGAGGATAGCAAGACTTGCCAAGGTATACATATATACACACAGACACATAAACAGACACACACACACACTTTTTTAAAATTCAGATTATTTTTCATGCAACTCCATGACCCCTGTCTCTTACACACAGACATCGATGAGTGCAGCTTTCAGAATATCTGTGTATTTGGAAAGTGCGAAAATCTGCCAGGAATGTTCCGCTGTGTGTGTAAAGATGGATACGAGCTGGACCGCAGTGGAGGCAACTGTACAGGTAACACAAATCAATGTATTGATTGATAATAATATACAGTTCACACACAGCTTTTAAAGTACAGCTTTTTCTCTGTTTAAAATATTCTCTTATTTTCTTTCACTTGTTTTTTTCAGATGTAAATGAATGTGTTGATCCTGTGAACTGCATCAACGGGTTTTGTGTAAACTTGCCGGGTAGCTACCAGTGCAACTGTCCCGCTGATTTTGAGCTCAACCCCACAGGAGTGGGCTGTGTTGGTAAGTTTTTATGGACAGAAATGGTTAATTCCAGCTAATAATGGTGACAAATTATTATATATTAACTAATTACCCATTTTTGACGTTGCCTAGACACCCGAGTGGGTAACTGCTTCCTAGACACACTGGATCGGGGTGATGGAGGCATTTCCTGTAGTGCTGAGATTGGTGTGAGTGTATCCCGGGCCTCCTGCTGTTGCTCGGAAGGTGGAGCCTGGGGAAACCCATGTGAACTTTGTCCACCAGGGAACTCATGTATGTTCTTCCATGTGCAAAAATGCATTACTATAAACATAAATTAATAAATAATAGCAATAATAAAAAAGCATCATAAGGTTGTTATTGTTTTTTGAATTTGTTGCATTTAAATTCGAGTTATTCTTTTTTTTCTGTGTAGCCGAATACAAAACTCTGTGTCCCGGAGGAGAGGGGTTCAGACCTAACCCCATCACTGTGATTTTGGAGGGTAAGCACACTGTGGTTTATAGGTGCATTTTGTTTTTTTCTTTACGATCTTTAACATTCTTTTTCCCATTTCGCTTTACTCATCAGACATCGATGAATGTCAGGAGCTGCCAGGTTTGTGCCAAGGTGGAAACTGTATCAACACATTTGGCAGTTTCCAGTGTGATTGTCCGGCGGGTTACTACCTCAATGAGGGGACGCGCATCTGTGAAGGTGAGAGCCATCGATCCGGTTACTGTAACTGTTTTACAGTATAAATGAATGGTATTACAGTTTGTGTCTCTGCTTTATCAGATATTGATGAGTGCATAGCACACATTGGCATCTGTGGTCCTGGAACGTGTTACAACACTCTGGGCAACTATACCTGCATCTGCCCTCCAGAATACATGCAAGTCAATGGTGGCAACAACTGCATGGGTAAAGAAAACAAAAACAACTTGCACAAATGAAGGTGTCTGATGTCAATGTTTTTCTTCACACCATGTTTGGGTTGATTTTCAGACATGAGGAAGAGTGTGTGTTACCACAACTTCAACGACACATGTGAGAATGAGCTGTCCTTCAACATGACCAAGAAATTGTGCTGCTGCGCTTACAATGTGGGCAAAGCCTGGAACAAACCGTGTGAGCCCTGTCCCGTACCTGCAACATGTGAGAGTCTCTTATTTACTTACTTTCTTTTCCTGGATATTAAAGGCTGAGCATCATCTTGTATACAATTGTAAAATACATAAATACAGCATTAGTTCCTAACTTATCATTATTAGTGGTAAGAATTTTTCCCCTCCAAATACAAGCAATATGGTTAAAAGACCTAAATTTAGCCATGCCCCACGGTCCTCAGAGTTTGTGTATACGTTATACGTGATGTAAATGATGAAAACCCAGACTTGAAGTTAAATCAGATGAACTGAATGTGCAAAATGACAAAAAGCTGTGTTGTTTTCGGCTGCAGTAATTTAATGTACAATGAACCCCCATGCACATATGGCCCAAAGATAAAAATAATAAAGAAAGTGGACAAAATTTGGCAACTTTAAAAATGCGCATTGGAAAGAATCGTTCGCTCACTTTGTTATTAGTAGCACTCACTTTGTGCCAACCGACTGCTATAACTATGGGATGTTTGAAAGTGAGGCTCACACTGCAGCTGGAACAGGAACAGGCTTTATTACAGACAGTATTAATACTCCAACTGCTGCTGCTTAGCCTATGCAACTCAAAAGTCCTGCTCCTTTCCCATGGCTTTCTCTCTTCCCATTCGGCTAATTCTTACCTTCTTCAGATTTAAGAACTGGAACTACCTGTTTTATAATAAAAATTAAACTCTGCTCTGGTGGTGTTCACCACAGTCGTATGACCAGCAACCGGCGTGGAAAATCAGCACTTGGAGAGCATACGCCACCCCAGTCATTACATCAGCAACCAGCATGAAAAATTAGTAAAGAAATGCCACACCAGGTCTTAGACCAGCAACCGGCATGGAAGAACAAAGAGAGCTCTCTTTCAATGGCCCTATCAGCTTACCGTCATACATGTCCCTCTACTGGCCGCAGGGTTAAGCTGAACGGGCCACAGAATGCTGAGACGAGCGGCAGCTTGCTCACACACCTTAAGCAGCACCGATGTAGGAGTGGAACTGGGTGCGGCCTGAGCCAAAGGTTCTTCCTTGTCCGTGCTCTCCTGCTGAGCTACTGCCTCTTCCGTGTGCTTACAGCCCATACACTCGACACAGAGAGAATGGGTATCCTTTGCTGCGATCAATTTTGCGTACACGGGCAGGAAAAATGCCAAACAGCTAACCTGAATAAGTGACTTTCAGCTCCACACCCGGCAGGGAATAATCCACGAGGTTGGATCCCCCTGCAGACAGTTAAATGAAGCTTAGTCAGACTTCATCAGAGAGCTGTGAAATGGATGCAAGGCAGCAGAAGCGGATGTGAACTGAATTAGAACACAACCACAATGAGCGCTTGCTCTGTCAAGCCAGACCGTGCCGTGTGTCCCTCCGCATAGGTGGAATTCAAAACGAGAGGATGAAAGAAAACACATATTTAGACACTTGTTGCACACTGTTCCAGATTGTGTTCAGTGTAACACCTCATTTCTTTCTTCCTCTGGCTCATAAACTGATGGTTGTGTGTTTCTGTTGTGTAGCTGAGTACGAGCGACTGTGTGGAAACCCAGCGCCTGGCTTCATCATTGACATACACACTGGAAAACCCATAGGTAAGATCTATACATATGTAAACCTATTTCAGTGTCTGTCTGTGTACAAACCAAAGTTTTTCGTTGATTTAGATATCGACGAATGTCAGATTCCAGGGATCTGCGCTCATGGTGCCTGTATCAATCAGATCGGCAGCTTCCGCTGCGAGTGTCCTATGGGCTTCAGCTATAACAACATCCTGCTGGTCTGTGAAGGTACAGAGTTTGTGATTACTGTAATACAGAGTTATTTTTGGCAAAATACAGTGAAATTAACATCAAAATGTTGCATTAAGGTTAAATAAGGTTTATAAGTTGTAGATAATGTGATGAATGTTTAAACAACACTGAAGCTCTGTGTTTTTCCTGCATTCATTTTGGTTTTGTTTACTCAGATATTGACGAGTGTAACAGCGGAGACAACCTGTGTCAGCGTAACGCGAACTGTAACAACATCCCTGGCAGTTATCGCTGCGAGTGCTCTCCCGGCTTTAAGCTCTCTCCGAGCGGAGCATGTGTGGGTAAGTCATTATTCCAATAAAAAAACACATCTCAGGTTGTTAGAATTACATATTTATGGACAGAACACGGCACAACATGTGCTTCTTCTAAAATATAATGTTCTGTAGAACTAATTTTTCCTTCATTTGGACGTGTCCTTATCTCGACCATGTGGATTTTCCCTGTTTTAATGCCATCTAAACAATTTAGTCTAAATTACGTTACTGTGTATTAAAATTGTTGACTGTATGAGGATCTGCATTAACTTTTAAAGTTTTGCCACTAGATGTCACCAAATCGGTAGATTAAAAGACAACGTCTTAATGCTGTTCTGAGAACCCTGTTGAATAAATAGTTTAAAATAACAATATTAAGTTCTTTATATAAAACTTATACTTGTAAAATGTAAAACTAACTTGGCACAACTTGGTGGTGCAGTCGTTTGCATACTGTTGCCTCAGAGCAAGAAGAGCCTAGATTTGATTCATCAATGTGGAAAAGATGGGTTTTTTCTTTGTGTGGTTTGCATGTTCTCCCCATGTCTGGCTGCTCTCGCTGTCACCTGCAGTAATAAAAATATGTTAATATGGGAACTGAACTGATTACTTAAGTGACAGGGGTGAATATATGGGCTAATATTTGTTCGCAACTTTTCAAAGGTGATTCCACACCATTTGCCCTATAAAAGTTGGGATAGGCCTCAACCCTTTTTGTCAACATGATCAAGGTCAAGAATTAGGAAAATAAGTTAAAGTTCTAGTAATTTATTTATATAGCACTTTTGTGCATCGTCACAAAACAGCTTCACAGTGTTTTGAGTCTAAAATTAAGTGTATTTAAACTAAAGATCATCTGGTGGTTGCTTTGTCCATCAGATGATGCTAAAAGGCTTAGTGTGTTTTGCAGAAAAGTCTCATTTAATTAAATTAAGACCATTTATGTTGCATATTTAAAAATTACATTAGTAGAATCAGTGTTTTACATCCTTGTTAAAACTAATTTGTCTTTTAATTTCTATAAGTAGGTTTAGATATGTGTGCAGCGGATAATGCGTACACCATATATCAAGAAGACCTGTTGTCTTTCACATTTTTAATATGAGTTTAGGTGCACCAGCTTTTAGGAGTGTTTTTATCAGTGTACTCAAAGCACCAGTCCCAAATCAGAATGAACAGACACTTTCGGTTCACTGCCTTCCAGAAATGGTAGTTGAATATGTATTACTGGTATATTACTGGTATCTAAAAATGAATGTTCCTCTTCCTCTTCTTCCTGCAGACCGTAACGAATGTCAGGAGATCCCCAACGTCTGCAGCCACGGCCAGTGTATCGACATTCAAGGAAGTTACCGGTGTCTCTGCCACAATGGCTTTAAAGCCACCGCTGATCAGACCATGTGCATGGGTGAGTTACCTTCAGAATCCTTATTATAAATCGCTTTGGATAAAAGCATCTGCTAAATGACTAAATGTAAATGTATTCCTTAATCATGAGGGTTTTTTTTAATTGAACGTGTGCAATGTGTCTGTTTGTCTATCAGATATTGATGAGTGCGAGAGGCAGCCATGTGGTAATGGGACATGTAAGAACACTGTGGGATCCTATAACTGTCTGTGCTTCCCTGGATTTGAGCTCACACACAACAATGACTGTATGGGTAAGTCATGAGGAAGTTGCTGATTGTTAATTTACGTTAATTTAATTAATTTACAAATACAGTATAGATGGACTTTTTGGATTATACAGTCACATACTGTAGTTTGTCTGATTCTCTACATTCTCAAAGCAGTTTGTCCCAGTACTTTTGTCCACATAAACTTTTATAGCATTTAGGTTTGAGATTCTCATGTAAATGTGTGCAGATGTGGATGAGTGCACCACGCTGGTGGGGCAGGTGTGCAGGCAGGGGCAGTGCATCAACACGGTGGGCTTTTTTCAGTGTCTTTGTCAGGATGGCTATGAACTCACCCCCGACTCTAAAAACTGTGTTGGTAAGACCTTTATTTAACCATTAGTACGGGCTGTGTCATTGTTTTGCATTGTTACTGTATGAGCTCAGGCTGAACTGCGATTATTTTCCCAATAGATGTTAATGAATGTATGACTTATCCCGGGACCTGTTCACCGGGAACCTGTCACAATCTAGAGGGCTCTTTCCGCTGCATCTGTCCATTGGGATACGAGTTGCAGAATGAACAGTGTATCGGTGAGAATAGGATTAATAAACATTATTACATCACCATATTAAATTACTTAATTAACACTACAACTTTGTACTGTTGCATTGTCTAGTGTTCAGTTCTTCCTGTGTTGCTGTGTTTCACCTCGTTTATCTTTCTTTCTCTGGGCTCTATTTCAGACATTAATGAGTGTGAAGCAGAGCCTGACATCTGTCAGTTCGGTAGCTGTATAAACACACCGGGAAGTTTCCAGTGTAACTGCCAGCCTGGGTTTGTTCTGTCCAACAACGGACGCCGCTGTTTTGGTAAGTGAGAGGTCCAATTAAGATCTCATCAGCTCTACTGCAAAGAAACAAGCACTATAGAGGCTGTATAATACTTTGGATTGATGTACTGATGTATATTCCTACGTCTTTTCCTTCAATTCAGACACTCGCAAAAGTTTCTGCTTCACGCGTTTCGATGCCGGTAAATGCTCAGTGCCGAAAGCTTTTAACACCAGTCAGGCTGAGTGCTGCTGCAGCTTGATGCCTGGAGAAGGCTGGGGCGATCCTTGTGAACTCTGCCCCAGTAACAACGAAGGTGCGCACTTTTCTATCGGTCTACACTAAAGTACCTGTGGTCATTATACAGTCCTTGTAAACCACTGATACTTATTTTTATATGTAGAAAACTTCAAAACGCTGTGTCCCTTTGGTCATGGAACTGTGCCTGGAATGGAAGATGGTCCAATAGGTAAGATTAAAGCACCATGTGCTCTTATCAAATCCATCAGAATCTCTTTATTAACTCATTGTCTTAACTCACATGGCAAACATCATTCACAGTGTGAGTGTTTTTTGAAGCAATAAGGTATGATATGGTGGCATTATTGTAAATAAATCACAGAAAAGAAGTGTTGTTAGACCCGAGGTGAAGTGTACAGTTATATCTCTTTCCCGTGATTTTTTTTACAATAATACACAACCTCGAGTGCCATATTGGTTTTAGTAAACGCTTACAAACATACTATAATAAATCATACTAAACAGTATGTATGTAAACAATCTGTACATGGCTGTCTTTCATTTGTTACTGCCTGACTGTTGAAGGAGGATAAGTCCCATCTGAGCCTTGGTCCTCCTAACCTCAAACTTATAATAATTTTGATTTCATTTGAACTCATTTGATTCATAAATAAGTTTATGGAAAACAAAATCACTAATAAACTGGACTTCAACGATTTTATCGAGTCTGTTTTTTTACAATGAACGCTGATCACTGAGTAACAGTTTTCCACTTTCTCTTTCAATCAAATACAGAACGCAGTTTATTAAAAAACATCGGGAAAATAAAGTACTGTATTTTATTATGTGGCATGCCACCTCTTGCTTCCTTGCATTCCACAGTTTGAGAACCATAGAGTAAATTAAACCAAAGGCTCTGTTCTGTACCCCACAAACTAATGGATCAAACCTGCAATAGATTTATGTCCTTTCATAATTGATATCCTGTTTTTGCCTTATTTAATACACCGTGTGTGTGTGTGTATGTCTGTGTGTAGTATTTGACCCAGCAGTTTTTCTTGTTATCCTTTATAGATATGAATGAGTGTCTGGACAACATCTGTCATAACGGCATGTGTATTAACACGGATGGATCTTTCCGCTGTGAGTGTCCCTTCGGCTACAACCTGGACTACACCGGCCGCAACTGTGTTGGTAAGTTCTTATTTGGTAACACACACACACATAGACAGATGAAAAAATACAATCACATTAAAATAAATCTTAAGATAATACTGTTGTGATGCGTTCATTAAAACCTCTTTGTAGATACCGATGAATGTTCAATTGGTAACCCGTGTGGCAACGGAACCTGCACTAATGTGGTGGGAGGATTCGAATGTTCCTGTCTGGATGGATTTGAACCTGGACCCATGATGTCCTGTGAAGGTGCGCAAACCATACATAGTATTACTACATGCTTTTCAACCATGTGGCACAATTGTATTCTAATAAAGATCAAATATTATTTATATTTTGTAACTAAAACATATAAAATTACACCCCCCCCAACACAGTATGTATTATTATTATTAGTTTTTTTATTATTATTATTACTTTGGTGTCTAAACTGGATTTTGACCTTTAAGAATATTAACCCCCTTCTTTAAAATATGTTTATAAATGTATAAACTGCTTTTCTAAACTAGGTCTATTTCTGTCACTTAACCGTCAGCATTTCTTTGCGTTTAAATCCACTCTCAGATATTAACGAGTGCGCGACGAACCCCCTGTTGTGCGCCTTCCGCTGTGTGAACACGTACGGCTCGTACGAGTGTGTGTGTCCTTCAGGCTACGTGCTTCGAGAGGATCAGAGGATGTGCCGAGGTGAGAGGAAACACTAATCCTTTCTAATAACCTCATTCACTGAGTTTGCATGTGTACAATATTTGAAGTGAAACTTGCCATACTGAGGTCTCATCAAATTCTGAAAAACGGACTGAAAATCGCTAATTCTTCAAGTGACAGCAGTGATTATCACTAATTTATTTCACAAAACATGACCCATGCTGCTGTTCAAAGAAAAAACACTGTAACATCATAAGCGATTAAAACAACTATGTGTGTAAAGCTAAGTAAAAAAATGAACAATGAAACATAATGGAACTTCAAAAGATTCCTAACTTACAGTGGCATGGTATCCGCCTTAAAGCAAGAAGATCCTCTATTTGATTCCTCCGTAGAGTGAGCATGCAACCTTTTTGCATGTCCTCCTCGTGTCTGTGTTAGTCTGTCCTGTGTCTCTGGTTTTGTTCCACATTTCAAATCCATGTTGAATAGTGAATTGCAGGTACTAAATTGGTGTCGCTTCCAAGCCCAAGCTATAGCGATCACTATTGGCAACATTTGAAAGAATAAGAAGAAAATATTCAAGTTTGGTTCATTAACTGTTTAAAAGAATCAGTTCACCAAAGTGAAAGTTTATAAGTTCTGCATCCAGAATAGTTCATTATTTTGGATCATATTTATATTCCTTCATGCTTCTCCTTTAGATCGTGATGAGTGTTCTGAGCGTTTGGATGACTGCGAAATCCGAGGCATGATCTGTAAAAACCTGATCGGCACCTTCATGTGTATCTGCCCTCCTGGCATGACCCGCCGCCTGGATGGCGACGGCTGTATGGGTGAGTATGGGTGACTCAAGCCACATGAAACTTCTTAAAATGGTCAGAACTATTGTTTACCTGTTAAGATGGTTGAAGCGGCTCTCGTCAGTTATATTAATAGATTTTGTGTTGCATAAGCAAACCCACAAGTTTCTCCATTTTTATTTATTATTTCTTTTGTCCTTTGCTGTCGACAGCCCACTCAGCCTGACTCACTCTGTGCCTCGTTTCTGATTCCTTTTGCATTTGTCTTTGGCAGACCTGAATGAGTGCCGCACCAAGCCTGGCATCTGCAAGAATGGACGCTGCGTGAACACGGAGGGCAGCTACCGCTGCGACTGCAATGAAGGGTTCGAGCCCAGCGAAGCGGCAACCGAGTGCCTCGGTAAGACTGCAGTGACTAAATTAAGAATGTGTTCAGGCAGAATGGCTCACACATAATGGACATGTTCCACACCAACACATATTTGTGATGCAAGACAGCAAATTTTTTTCTGCCTAAAATGCTTAAACAATTTAAATAGCAAACATTATTTATTCACAAGGGCCGCACGGTGGCTTAGTGGTTAGCACATTCGCCTCTCAGCGCTGGGGATTCCCGGTTCGAATCCCTATCTGGG
>JAOUQT010031230.1:411-11423 GCA_025769995.1 Xyliphius kryptos
CGATTCTAAGGTTGAATTATTTTGTCTGTATATTTACAATTCTTGCATTAGATTCATACACATTTGTTTTCTCTACAGCTATGTGTGCCTGGGTTCAATTCCCTAGCCGGAATGTCTGGGTCCCTCATGTGTAGATTATAAATGTTCTCCATGGAACTGTGTGTTTTTTTCTCTGAAAACTCTGATTTCGTGTCACTCCTCCCATGTAGTAAGGTGATTTGAAATTCATATTGATGTTGGGTTATAAATGTCTTTCTGTTTGTTGTCTCTCTGATGGAGGGCCTAGAGAACCTGGGGACAGGCAACAGCAACTATGGCGGACCCATTTATAGTTAAAGTAAGCTTACATAAGGTCTGTGAGAGAAAAAACTGTTTCATGTACTATTTCAATATCAGTAATATTTCATATACGGACAGTTGGGTGGCACAAGACAGCGGGGAGTGCTGTCACCGCACAGCAAGAAGGACCTGGGTTCAGTCCCTGTGTGTGACGACCCAAAAAATCTCTGTGTGGAGTTTGCATGTTCTCCCCGTGTTTGTGTGAGTTTTCTCTGGGTGCTCTGGTTTCCTCCTGTCTAGGGTTGTTCAAGGAGCACATTTCCCAGGTGGTCCCATCCGGGGATCAAACCCTGGTCCTTCTTCCTGTGAGGCGACAGCAATCCCCGCTGTCTCACTGTGCTGCCTTTTTCTTTTTCTTTCAGCCTCTCCCTTTATCAGGGGTTGCAACAGCAAGTATATTTTTTCCACCTCACTCTGTCCTCTGCATCTTCTGCTCTCACACCAACTACCTGCATGTCTATATTGAACACATCCATATATCTCATCCTTGATCTGTCTCTCTTCTATCATCTCAGTCTGCCCTCTCTAACTCATCCTGTTTATCCTGGTCACTTCCAAAGAGAACTTCAACATCTTAAGCTCTGCCAGCTCTGCTTCCTGTCTCTTAGTCAGTGCACTGTCTCAACACCATAAAACAAGACTGGTCTCACTACCCTATGATAGACCTTAATTTTCACTTTTGCTGCAACTCTTTTATCACACATCACTCCTCACACATTTCTCCATCCACTCCATCCTGCCTGTACTCTCTTCTTCACCTCTTTTCCACATTTTCTATTTCCTTGTACAATTGATCCTAAGTACCTGAACTCCTGCACCTTTGTGACCACTTCTTCTTGTAGCCTGACAGTTCTACCTGCCTCCCTCTCATTCACACACATGTATTCTGTCTTACTACATTTGACTTTCATTCCCCTCCTTTCCAGAGCATACCTTCACCTCTCCACTTCTTTTCCAGCTTCTCTAGTTCTCACTACAGATTATGATGTTGTCTGCAAACACCATAGTTCATGGTTATTCCTGTCTGCCTTCGTCTGTAAGTCTGTCCATTACCAGAGCTACTTTCCCTCCATTCCTCAAGCATCATTTCAATCTTAAAAATCACATTTGTATAAGCTAGTAAAAACACCACTCTCTCTCCTATACATTTCCATAACTCTACTGTCTCGCAAGCCGATACAACTCTCTTCTTCCTTATTTTCTAACCTTTCATACAACTCATCATAGGCCTTCTGCTTGATGTTTGCTACCTTGCTTTTTGTCCTCCACTACATCACCTTATACGCCTCCTTACTCTTATGTCCCATTTCTTCTTTGCTAAACTCTTCTACAAAATAACCTCCTGCATTTCCTGGTTCCACCACCAGGTTTCCTTGCTGTCTTTCATCTGTGCAGATAACACACTGAGTACATTTCTCCATGCCTGTCTAATCACTGTTGCTGCTTCTACACTTTTACCGCTCATAAACCTACACTAATTGCACTCAGTTGTATGAGATTAATGGGGTGTGTCCATGGTGGGCCAAAACCAATACAGAGGCGTCCTAGACACCCTTTCAAGTGCTCATAAACAAACCATATCTATAGAAGTCACACTGGACTGCTGTGCATGACATAAAGTAGAAGCATAACAAAAATAACTAATAATAATTTCCCCAACGTCCATGGCTTAAACAAATAAAATACTGTTGTCTTTATGTCTGAGGTCCTTTACTATTTGCTTGATCTTAGTACAAAAAATGCTTGCTGAAGCAGGTCAAGATGCTAGATGCAGTTGTGCACTTATTTCATCTACTTATTTTGCGAAATGCTCTTCACAAACCAGACTATGATGCTTCCTATCATTATGATCTTAGTGGTGCAGGTGTAAAATGTTCTTAGACATTTAATTGTCTAAAATGACAGGACATTGAATGGATCCATGCTGTGAACACCAAGGTATTGAAAATGATCCATTCACTCCAGTGGGGCCCCAATGATTTTAAGGGGGTTTCAGAGCTTCTAGTTCTTTGTGCTGAAGCCCACCACAACATCAGCAAACCTGACAAGCATATTAGCGTGGCTAAGGGTGAGGGTGAACAAGACATGCACGCCTACTCTTAATATTTGTGTTTGTCAGTGAAGAAGTTAAAAAACAACGATTACCAATCCAAGTGGAACTGTAGTAAAAAAAACAGCATTGTAACAAAATGTCTATAACAGATGGCTCAGAAGTACATGTAGGAGGTATGCATTTGCATCATGGGTATATCAGTTGTGATGTTATGCAAACTGTAATTGGTCTAGGGTGTCAGGTAATGAAGAGGTGATGTCTTTGGGCAGGCTTTCAAAGAAATTTTAAGCTTCACAACTGATGTTAGGGTTAGTGGATGATAACCATTGATGAAAGCAGAATGTAGTTTCATAGTGACAGAAATGATAATGGACCTGGGAATTACAGACTATATCAAGAAGCAGTGTCAAGTATAATGTATGATCTTCACAGCAGAGAGCTGATTATATAGTGAACATCTCTGAGACAATGAGAATGTTCACCTGTAGAATAATACTGAACCCATCTACAGGACACAAGATCTAAAACCATGTCTAATGGCATTTCGATGTTGTATTAAACATGAATAATATTTACAATGAATTATAAATACTTTTCAACACATATTTAATTTACTAAACTACAAATACAAGATATTTAATTTTGAAACTGATGCAATTTCTAAATTTTCACTCATTTTGAATTTGATGTCTTCAAAGGACGGCAAGAGAAGTCTGGGAAATTTCAGTAATGCTCAAAAAACACTTGTCTCTTGAACATTTCACAGGTGAACAGATTCATTGGAAACAGGTGAGAGTCATAATTGGGTATACAGGAGCATCCCCGAAAGACTGGGAAGAGGTTCTCTACTTTGTGAACAACTGGGCAACTGCGATCAATGTGCAATTTCAAAGAATGTAGGGATTTTATCATCTACAGTCTATAATATAATCGAAATATTCATACAATCTGGAGAAATCTCTGTAAGTAAGCGGCAAGGCTGAAAACCAACATTGAATTCCCATGACACACTGAAAAGTGTCCTGTGGTCTGATGAGCCAACATGTTCTGTCCCCACTAACACCACATTTCAAATTATTTTTGAAATCATGGACATCATGTCTTCCGGGCCAAAGAGGAAAAGGACTGTGTGGATCGTTATCATTGCAAAGTTCAAAAGCCAGCATCGTTGATGGTATTGGGGTTGTGTTAGTGTATATGGCATGGATAACTTGCACATCTGTAAAGGCACCCTTAATGCTTAAAGGTACATACATGTTTTAGAGCAACATATGCTGCCATCCAAGCAATGTATTTTTCAAGGAAGTCCCTGATTATTTAAGCAAGACAATGTCAAGCCACATTCTGCACGTGTTTAAGAATGCTGTACTAGACTGGCCTGCCTACAGTCTAGACCTGTCTCCCATTGAAAATGTGTGCCGCATTATGATGTGCAATATACAACAACAGAGATCCTGGACTGTTGAGTCCAAGAAAGAATGGGAAAGATTTTCCCCCACAAAAGATTCAACACTTAATATCCTCAATTTCCAAATGCTTATTGAATGTTGTTAAAAGGAAAAGTGATGTATCACAGTGGTAAACTTGACACTGTCCCCACTCTTGCAGACATAGAAATGCAGATATAGAATTGAAAATGCGTGAATATTTTCAAAAAACAATAACATTTATCAATTTTAAAGTTAAATATCTTGTATTTGCAGTGTATTCAACAGAATATAGGTTGTACATCTTCATGTTCTGTTTATTTATGTTTTATACAATGTCCCAAGTTCATTGGAATTAGTGTTCTAATTGTATGAAAATCCAATACATTTACGGTCACTAGGTCTCAATCCAAATCTACTGCTTTTGTTTTGGGCTGATGTCTTACAAAGTTGTGATCATCATCAGAACATGGAAAGATGCTATATCCTTTCTCTGAAGAACTATATTTATTTCCAGAGTATTCATCCAGAAGCTTGAAGAAATTGAATGATACTATGCTTTTAAAACAAATAAAATAAAACGTTTAGAACCAGTGGTATCGATCAGTGGTATAATCAAGAGGTGTGCGTGTTTTATTTAAATAACAAGTATCATGACATGAACTAAGGAAATACCTGAGGAGCACAGTTGCTAGAAATGTTTACAAAACCATTTCTGAAAAGTCTGGACCAATCCACAGTTATAAACACTCCGTACAAATCAGGGATAATAAGACCATTTTTAGCCTCCCCAAGAGCAGTCCAACAACAAACCATCATGTGACCTGAAACTGCCTGGGCATCTAAAGGCATTTTCTCTCATTGGAAAACGTTAATGTTTATGAATTAACGATCAGAAAATCACTGAACAAAATGAATATGCATGTCAGAGTTGTAAGGCAAATGCCACTTATTTTCAAAATAAAATATGGCCACAATAGATTTTGGGGATTTGAATGACAGTATGAGTAGGGGGCACGGTGGCACAGTTTATAGTTCGAGTAAGACAACCCAGGATTTGCATGGATTTACTGTGGGTAAACTGATTTTCTCTCACAGTCCATAGACATGCATTATAGGTGAATTGGAGAGATAAATATTATGATGCCAGCACTGCTGATTGCGGTCCTTAAAAAAATCTTTGTTTTAAAACATGCTTCTCAGTTTTTTATGCCAGTTGATGTATTCTGTGGAAAACTGTATCCTCTTCAAGCAACTAAAGGCCATTCACATTGGCTACAAATAAGTTCACCATCAATAGATGAAAAACAAAAATATTACTGATTTATATAGAGCTGAGAACGGTTCTGCTGTCTGTAAAGTTACCCCAGGACTATTGTACAAATCAGAAGGTTATTAAAACAATGTCTTTTAGATGTTTGAGACCATAAACAGATCATTCTGGTTTAAATAATAATTGTTATGTTTTGCAAAGTATAAATGATTACATTACGGCATAAGTATTCATTTCATCTGTAAAACACACAGCATCTTTGACATCTATGACAGGACAGCTTGGCATTTCTGAATTCTAAATTATACCAACAAATTCTTCCATGTGCTAGATGTCAAGAGAGCATCGATCATGTAACAAGCCAATGACTCTAAGCACAAATGCTGCTCTAACAAAGAAATGTTAAGGATCAAAAGTTTTGAATGAAATGTTGAAGAATCTGAAGCGAGCAGGTCATGAGTGTATATCCATCAACATAACAGAGAAAGAGAACTAGGACTAAATGTACTCCAGGACTAAGCAACAACTATTGCACACCTGGACCTTATAAGCACAAAGACGACAGATTTAGTAAAATTACAACTGATCTAGTGCAACCACTATGAATTCAGCACACATAAACCCGTTCTAATACAGACATAACTTATCTAATACATTTACACCTATTCAAGGACAAGGACAAATGCTCCTGGAGTCTACTAATCCAGTTAAGTACAGAACTTCAGTTTAATTAAAAATTCAGTGGATCTACTATCACCACAAGTGATCTGATGCCAGACAAATTGTCCAGTATGAACCCAGCTTATCAAGTTCAACCTCAACAGATATAGTACAGATATATCAAGTAAGGGGAATAGGGCATATAAATTACTGATCTTACCCAACGTAACTGTAACTGATCTAGAAACATACACTTCTTCTTCTTTCTGCCACTTTCTTTTATCATGGGTCGCCACAGTCAATCTTTTCCACCTTCCTCTGTCCTCTGCATTGTCTGCTTTCACATCAACTACCTGCATTGACCATATCTATATATCTCTGCTTTGGTCTTCCTCTATGCCTCCTGCCTGGCAGCTCCATCTCTAACATACTCCTACCAATATATCCAGTTTCCGTCCTCTGCACATGTCCAAACCATCTTAATTGGCCTATTCTAACTTTGTCTCCCAATTGTCCAACCTGTGCGGTCTCTCTGATGTTCTCAGTCCTGATCCTGTCGATCCTGGTCACTCCTAATGAGAACATCGACATCTTAAGCTTTGCCACCTCCAGCTCTGCTTCCTGTCTCTTAGTCAGTGCCACTGTTTCCAAACCATACAACAAGGCTGGTCTCACTACTCTCTTATAAACCTTTCCTTTCACTTTTGCTGCAACCCTTTTGTCAAACATCACTCCTGACACTTTTCTCCATCCACTCCATCCTGCCTATCCTGTTCCTCTGAATAACCTCCTGCATTGCCTTGTTTCACCTAAGTTTCTTTGCTATCTTTCACCTGTTCAGATGACACACTAAGTCAGAGGAATGAGAGTTAATGTAATCAAAATAGTCAATAATTATCAGAACTTATCTGCCTTTATTGTTTTTAATTTACGTTAATCAAAAATAAAAAATAAAAAGATTTACATCATTACAATTACAATCATTTACACAACTATTATTTCTTGTATTTTGAAGAAGAAGAATTTAAATGATCTATGTTGTAGGTCTACCTATCTGTCATTTACAAACATTCTTCTTAAATTATTACTGACTTACCATTGGTATATGATTTATAAACTCATCTACATTTATATCATCGTCATAAGACTCTCGGTATGAAGTTTCTCCTCCGGTGGAATCCTCTGGCTCACTGGCTGCATCTTCTAGACTAAACACATAAATAAAGTAAATGTTATAAGTTAAAAAGCCGAACATAATTAAATAATAATAATGACATATTAATGTTAGCAGGCAGGAAGTTCTGTCTTCATATGCCAGATGGCAGCAGCAGTCCAGCACTAGAATGGCTCTCTAAATGGCAAAAATTCTGATTCACTGTATGTATTTAAGTCAGTGGGAATTCCTTCACCACATTCTTTGATTTTATCCCAGTGTTAAACTGTAATTGATTTGAAAACTCTGCCTGGGTCCATGTTATCAAATGGTAATATTATATAAAATATAAAATATAGTAACAAGAGTTTTAATAATTAATAATAATTAATAATTTAATAATTAATAATCCTACCTGCGTTTTCCAGTTAAAACAGAATTCAGGTACTTTTTCACGGCCATTTGTTTACGAAAGCGACTGTAATTATCTGTGAATATAGCATCGGAATGACGCTTCACTGGAATCTGAGCTTCAACCAGATCATCACTGTAAATAAAGAGAGAGAGGGGGGGGTGAGTGTTAAAGAGAAAGAGAGGGAGAGACAGTGTATGCATTAAATGAAATGTAGTCAGTCATGTAGAGCAGTAAAATTCGCCTATTCTTTTTTGTAAAGTTTTCGTAAACTTATTTTTGGGCAGTAGCTTAAATTTGGATATCCTTTACATCCGAAAGAAGACAAAGACAAAGAAGAACATGACGGAGGCTGTGTATTAATTGTTTATACTTGACTATGTTCTAGTCTGGAGAGAGTACGTACTGCTCAACTGAAATGTGCCAGCTTACCAAATTTGAATTATGGGATATGTCAAGTTCGTATAGTGTGCTGGGGATGCACATTAGAAAACATTGCCCATCAATAGTATGATATCCAGGAACTTGATGTGGTATTTAGCCATACTGCAATGTGCTATACACTGGATTTACTAGAAACTAGTATGGCAGTATGACATTTCATACACAGTTTAAGAAAAAAGGAAAAGAATAAGAAGAGGGAGAAGAAAAAAGAGCAAGAAATAAAGAGGAAAAACTAAAAAAAGAAGAACCAAAAGGGGCAAATAAAATAGAAGAGTAGTGATAGGAAGAAAAGAAAAGGATGAAGAAGAGGAAGAAAAAAAGAAATAGCCAGTAGAAGAACAATTAAAATAACAGAATAATTAAGATGTACAATAAGAAAATAAAAGAGGAAGAAATAGTGGAATAAGAAGAAGATAATATGGAACAAGAACAAAACAAAATAACAAAAAGAAGAGAAAGAAGTAAAACAAAAAAGTAGAAAGAAAAAATGAAGAGGAGGAATAAGAAAAGAATAAGACGAGAAGGATGAAGAGGCAGAAGAGGAGGAGGAGGAAGTAGAGGGTTTTTGCGGGGTGCAAAAGAAACAAGGTGACAAGCCAAACTAAGTATTCAGATATCTGTTCTGAGATGATTCTGGCAATTTTCCAGTCTCTTAAACTACTTAAACAAGAATAGTATAACTTAAACTCATTCCTAAAACGTAAGTAGAAGTGGTTGAAGAAGAAGAAAATGAAAACGATGAAGAAGAAAAGAAGAAGGGGATGAAAAGAAGAATAAAAAGTAGCAGGCGTACAAAAGAAGATGTAGAAAGTACATAGGAAAAAGAAGAAGAACAGCAAAATGATTCAAAAAATGAGAATGGAAGAGAGGAAGCAGGTGAAGAAAAAAATAGAAGAAGACGAAGATAGAGAGTGTTTTTATGTGAGTTGCTCGATCTCTAAGTAGAATAGAATAGAATAGAATAGAATAGAATAGGCATGTACTAGTACAAGGAAGTTAAATGCAGCAAAATCCAAAAATCCTGTTGCTCCTCAGGAGATTAGCACAGGCCCCACTGCACTAAACCTCTAGTTAAGAAGTTTATTATTATTCTTCAGACACAGTGAAGATGATTGATTAGTAATCAAGTTGATTGCTGTATGGATACCTGACTCGTTTCCCAATCAAAGACTCCAGGTATCTTCTGGCTGAAAGTTGTCCTAGCAGTTTACTGTATCCGCTGGTGAACAAACCGTCTGCGTGTCGAGTCGATCTGAGAATCATAAAGACAATATTCATTCTTTCATTCATTTTCTTCTGCTTAATCCACATGGAAACTCTGGACACAAGGACAAGAACAACATAGGACCCACACACCCACATTTTCCCAGATTCCCAGACTAAAAACCTGAATGAACACGGGGAGAACATGCAAAGTCCATACAGAAATTGCATTTGTCGTCCTACCCGGGGATTGAACCCAGGTCATTCATGCTGTTAGGCGACACCACTACCCACTGCACAACCATGCTACCCTAAAGACAATAAACAAGAAATGAAAAAATATATATATAAGCAATAAAAGTAATAGACAGCATGGTGGTACAGTGGGTAGTGCCATCATCTCACAGCAAAAAAGGACCTAGAAACATTTCTGTGGCCGCGGGGGTTTCCTTCCAGGTGCTCGGGTTTTCTCCTGCATTGCAAAGACATGCACATTAGGTTATTTGGCGTCTCTAAACTGTCCCTGAGTGTGTGAATGTGTGTGTGTGTGTGTGTGCCCTACAATGGAGTGGTATCCAGTGCTTCCTCAAAATAGCTATCTATCTCATTAGGAAGCATTTATGTAATCTAAGTATTGAGACATTATCTTCACAGGTGTGCACACAGGATGATGTTCAATGCTATAGTATGTAGGCAGATTACTATGTTCCGAGACACACCCTGTAATTAAATTGATCATCACTTTGTGGATGTTCAAAGATTATAAGGACAATTCTCAGTTGCTATGTCACAAAAGACAGGATATTGATCAAATGATCATACCAATAAACTATTCTAATCATTTGGAGATCTATACATGATAGATTCACAGGATTATGCACAAGAAACAAGGATTGTTTTCTAAGTTGTGTTAAGATTTGGTAAAAATAATAATTTGTGAAATTTAGGGTCAGAGTGAGATTTTTAAAATAGACAGAATGTGGAAAATGTGGGATTCCTGTACCACGTTATAATAGCTGGACATCTCTCTATTATCCATCTGGAAATAAATACACACCCTGTACTGTATAACTGATGACTTTATTAATCAATAATATCCAAAGTATCATATTTGTATTTTTTCATCTTTCGGCTTTTCTCTGCCACCAGAGTTCGACACAGTGAGTCACTCACATTACGATTTAGCATATGCTTTACTTCGCACGCATTTCCTGACACAACCCTAATCCTTTCGGGCTTATGATCGGTAAAATTAGCGTATTCTATTCACCTAGCATGCACATGCAAACTCCACACAGAGATTCCCCAGGTCGCCCCACCCAGGGTTCGAACTCGGGTCCGGTATTGTGCATTATTCTTCTTCTTCGGTCCTCTCGCTTCATAAGGGGTCGCCACAGTCGAAGTTCCTTACGCAACCCTCTGGATTGTGCTCTCTATCAGTCTGATATTTTACATCACATGATTAGATTTTTGTTCTAATCTTCTAATCGATTTTAGTTTGGACTCACAGAATTACGCATAAGAAAAAAAGACTCTGGACTTTTTGTATGTAGTTTATTTAGCCAGTGAAATGTAACATATATAATTACTGTGTTTCTTGTAGGACAGGATGTACACATCCTGTCCATAATTATCATCAATTATTACTTCTTTTAACCAATTACGCGTTCCGCATTACGCATTCTTACGCATAACCAAATTCGAGCCATAAATGATCCTGTAGAATGTTTTATAAATAAAAACATTTAAAAAGTCATATTAAAATACCCAGAACGTCATAATATTTAATGAAAGGTATTCTCTTGAAGAAGAAGATTCTCTTACCGTGTAGTGCCCAGAGGCAGACTGAGAGTTCGCGTGTAAAAGACGCAGCAGATCGCGAGGAGGAAGAGAATCGAAGTGGAGCTTCTCTGCAACATCGCTTTTAACCTGCACCGAAACAGCACAGAGAATATGCATGATCCCCTTTAAATACACAGGATTCATTTCTGAGACTCTCAGATATATGCTGGATGAAGATACATGCTGGATAACATGCTAACCTATTT
>JAOUQT010031239.1:0-11422 GCA_025769995.1 Xyliphius kryptos
TTTAATGCAATTCCTTTATTTGGTTGATTTTCATTTTAGTTCTGCCATTATACAAGTGTTTACTGTCATAATGAGCACATCTACATAAAACATTTATTCTTAAGTATATAATTCCCATCAAAAATAGCATCTCAACACCACACCACATTTTTTTTACAAAATATGACAGTATGCCTCAGATATAGTATGCATGAAGGAAAAACAGAACATTAAACCTAAAATCTGATTTATATTCTGCACACTATTCCATTTTTAAGATTAATGTTATACGAGTAGCTTTTGCTGTTTGGCAGTGTGCACCGCGTTAATGCAATAATGGTGCAGGTGCATCTGCAGCTAATAATGTTGCCAGCACTGCCGTTAAAAAAGCTTGCAAAGCTTCTGTTTGGAGCTGGAACAATAAAGTATTATACATTGCATCAGTTTGAAGGAGAGTGTCTGCACCTGATGGATCACTTTGCAGCTGGATATACGATGGACGCATGTGGGAGGAGGAATATTGTATGCCTGGCTCCACTTTCGATCCAAGACGTGGGATATGTTAACCTATTTGGACTTTCGATCACGGGTATTGTGCTGATTGGATTGGGTGCTGCCCTGGTGTATCGAGGGTTTTAAAGAGTTGAGTCGCTTGTAAATCATCCATGGAAGCTACCCAATATGATTAACAGGTTGGGCGGAGCTGTTTAGCACCCAGACTGTGATTGATCCCAACTGAGAGGTAAACGAGCCAACCACTGAGCCACCGTGCCACCCAAGGAAATGACTGACAACAGCACCCTCTACTATCATAAAATACGATGGTCATAGAAGTGTTGATGTTGTGTAACAGTCATGTTTAATGGTTATTTATGGAAATACAAAACAAATCACATTTATTCACCAAATACAGGACTATTTCGTAATTTAATGGAATAATTGGCAACCCTAGCTCCTTCTGCACCTAGTTACTGTGATAAGGCTCTGCATTTCGTTTTAAGATGGCTGTGTATTTGGACGCCCAAACTTTAAAATCGACCATGTTCCTTGTGGTGCATGAAGCGAGATAGGGAGAAGGGCATGCGCACTTTTATCCGCCCTCCGTCCAGGCAGGACACAGTTGCAAATATCAGTATGGTCGCTGTAGTGGCTTAAAACTGGATTGGTAAGCACCCGTTTTGTCTTTTGTAGGGTGTGCAGGTTCTCTGAGGTAAACACGGTTGCGCTTGTTCAGTAGTAGGAGTAGTGTGCCCCCGATGTATCTGTTTGGGCTTTAATACTAATGCTGAGGTTCAAAATTCCATGGTCTCTGCAATTCTATTTTAAAATGTAATTAACCCAGGATAAGTAAAGATTAATTAACTACTTAATTATCTATATATTATTAATTTGTACAGCTTAGTGCCGTCTTCTGGTTTCAAATGTTTAACCTGTTTTATGGGCTATTGTTAATTCATTTTGAGCTTGGATTTACTACAAACCGGATTCCAAAAAAGTTGGGACACTAAACAATTTGTGAATAAAAGATGGCATATGTTAATGTCTTAATCGTAATAGAACATAGATGACAGATCAAAAGTTTAATCTGAGTTAATGTAACATTTTAAAGGAGAAATATGTTGATTCAAAATTTCACAGTGTCAACAATTTCCAAAAAAGTTGGGACAAGTAGCAATAAGTGGCTGGAAAAAGTAAATGGAGGATATAATGAACAGCTGGAAGACCAAGTAACACTAATTAGGTCAACTGACAACATGATTGGGCATAAAAAGAGCTTCTCAGAGTGTCAGTGTCTCTCTAAAGCCAAGATAGGAAGAGGATCACCAATTCCATTGTTACGCAGAAATATAGTGCAGCAATAGTACAATAGAGATGGACTTTTAAGTTATCATCATCATCATCATCCGTGCAGAACATCATCAAAAGATTCAGAGAATGTGGAACAATTGCTGTGCCTAAGGGTCAAGACCGTAAAACTCTACTGGATGCTCATGAACTCCGAGCCCTTAAACGTCACTGCACCTCAAACAGGAATGCTACTATCAAAGAAATAACAGAATGGGCTCAGGAGTACTTCCAGAAAGCATTGTCAGTGAACACAATCCACCGTGCCATCCTCCGTTGCCAGCTGAAACTCTACAGTGCAAAGCGGAAGCCATTTCCAAGCAAGCTCCACAAGCTTCGGTTTGTACTTACAGAATTCGGTTTGTAATTTTGCCAAGTTTTATGTTTCTTTTATTTAATAGATACATAAAAAGATACATAAAAGCTGTCTGTAAGAATAGAACGATTTGAAAATAAAAAGATTTAGAAAACATTTTTCATGTGTCTTTTTAATGTGTCAATGTTTTATTTGCCAAAAATAAATATCAAATAGGACTCTGTTTTGGCTGTTACTTGTTACTGGTAAACTGTGTGTGGGTACAGAGAGAGGATGTCAGAAGCATTATATCAGGCAAAAAGCTTAAATCATAATCCCCACAGTTTCATTTCATTGTACAATTAGTACAAAAGCATTAAAACAGCTGAGTTAGCTATTTATCATTTTATTGCTGTTTGGTTTTAAGTGAGACCTGAGACATTCTAACCCCCCCCCCCCCCACCACCATACATGACCCTCATAGGGAATCAAGCGAAAGATAAGGAATGACTGAATTAATTAATCATAGCCAACCACACTGGGAAACAAGTTGTTTTTTTAATAATCATTCATAAAAAGCAGATTAAAATATAGAAATAATGCTAAAAAACAAAATATTTAAGTGTTTAAAAAAATAAAACAATGAAATTACAAACTTGCTTACCTTTAGGTCATAAGAAGAGTATGGTCTCCCAGGACTGTTTTGTGAATGAACAAGGGGTCGGTCAGCAGTTCTTAGATCATTATTGAACACCCCACTCTCTGCTTGGCCCCGGTGCAGAGGCATAGTTGGACTGTAGAAGCAAGTGATAGGCCTGGGATTGTGAGAGAGAACTATAGGAAACTCTCTCCTCATCATTTGTTTTTCTTTGGGACTCCCTACTTCTCCTCCCACATACACTGGCCTTGGTGGCACAGGGAATGGGGGTGGTGGTGGCACTGGTGAAGCGAGACATACCTCCAGTGAATCAACGCTAACCTCATAAGTGGATTTAGCTTTAGGAAGCATGCCATTCGGCTCCAGGGTAATGCTTTTCTTTAGGCCCATGTACGGTGTCCCACTTTCACTATGAATGTTCCTCGACAAGACTCTCCACTGATCCTCAGCATCTGGGTCAGGGTCGATACACTCAAGTTCTTCATACTGGTAACCATCACCCTCTAAAACCTCACCAAGACGGCCCAAAGACTGAGCCCTTTTGCGGGCCGATGGACTGCTCTTGCGCAGTGAGTTTGAGCTGGTTACTGAGAGGCGACTCATGTCCGACAGCATGGCTGAAATGTAGTCTCCATGGCCGACAAAGCTCCCACGTACAATCGTCTGAGGAAAGTGAGCAAGATTTTGTTACATTTGATTTTCTTGACATAGGCAGTGGAAATTATTTTAGGAATGTATTTAAAAAAAAAATTATAGTACTTATCACAGCGTGATTATACCATTAGACTGTATAATCACGTGCTATAATATGAACAACTGAATTTCTTAATTAGACTATCATATTATATACTTACAGAATGTGTATACACAGCTCTGGAAAACAAAATTAAGAGACCACTGCAAAATTATCAGTTTCTCTGTTTTTACTCTTAATGTTTAAGTGAGATGAACATTGTTCTTTTATTCCATAAATTACTGACAACATGTCTCCGAAAATCCAAGCAAAAACATTTTTATGTCCAAATTTTATGTCATTTTTATGGTATAATCACGGGACTGCTATAATATGAACAACTTAGAATTTGTATTGTTGTTTTTAAATGAATATGAACTTGTTTTCTTTGCATTATTTGAGGTCCGAAAGCACTGCAGCTTTTTTCGTTTTTTTGACCATTTCTCATTTTCTGCAAATAAATACAAATATTTTGCTTAGAATTCTCAGACATTTAGTAGTTTTAGAATAAAAGAACAATGTTAAGTTCAGTTAAACATATACCTATAAAGAGTTAAATCAGAGGAACTGATAATTTTGCAGTGGCCTCTTAATTTTTTCCAGAGCTGTATATATAGGCTACAGTTATTACAACTTATTATTTTACATTTAATGTATACAGTCTATACATGTATATGGTACAGATTTTCTATAGCAGTTTGCACTGCTGACCTTACTTAATACATGCATTTTTTGCATGACTTGACTAAATGTTTACAAACTACCCCCTTACTGACATCTACATTTTTTATCTTGAATTTTTGCCATTCATATCTCTACTTATAGAGTTTTATAGTTAAATAATTTTGTACAATATGGAACAGCTGCTGGATGGCCTGGATTTTACAGTACCTATCTATTTAGAGATGCTTAAA
This sequence comes from Xyliphius kryptos, assembly GCA_025769995.1. NCBI lineage: Eukaryota > Metazoa > Chordata > Actinopteri > Siluriformes > Aspredinidae > Xyliphius > Xyliphius kryptos. Next base: position 4,425 of record JAOUQT010031239.1, read on the forward strand.
TAAATATTTCCACAACAGCAACGCATTAATTCGATTTTTAACATTCATTAATTCATTATCTTCCACTTAATCCTGTACTAGGGTCACGATGAGGCTCCCCATGCCCATCCAGGGCACCGATCCACTCAGGACAGGGTGTAAAACCATCACTGGGCACACAATCACTCACACACACAATACGGGGCAATTTAGAGCATTCAATTTACCTTGAATCCATGTTTTTGGAATGTAGGAGGAAACCGGAGAACCTTGAGGAAACCAAGGACACGGGGAGAACATGGAAACTCTACCCAGATTGGGATTCGGAATGGGATTCCCCAGCGCTGAGAGGCGAATGTGCTAACCACTAAGCCCCCGTGCCGCCCTAGATCTTTAACATTTGTTTTCAAATGATCTATTATCCCAAAAGGTGATGAGACAAGTCACAAAACATAGAGTACATAGAGTTAACTTCATGGTTATACTACTTTTAACTTATTGGTTTCTTGCTGAACAAAATAAGGCTAAACATGACCTTTGTTTCTAAGGGTTTTAGCCACAAAGGACAATTTCTGTCAACTTCCATGTGCTTCAGTCACCATAAACTTGACAGGAGGAATAAATAGCCTTTACCCTACAGGATTTATGACTCACTGCCCTAGTGTTATTCAGTGAGACGGTCATAGTTAACATGTCAGAGGAATGCCCACTGGTCTCTTGTATGAACAATGTGGAGAATTAAAGTGGAAAGACATTTTTGCCCAGAAAGATAAAGCTTAAGCACCAGTGAAAATGCAAACACACTTCAAACCCTGATATATAAAAAAACAGGTCTTTTTTAATAAAATGATTGTCTAAAATAGGAAAATATGTTTAATTCACTAATTAATTAGCCTTCAAACATTTAATGTAAATAAGATTTGGCAAGGTCCCAGCTAAAAAGGTAAGCATATTTCCAACATCTTGATTTTATCGCTGACCTATGAAAGTTTTACTGCATTTTTAACAAAACGTCTTTGTTATGCTTCACTGCCCTGCACTCTTTGCTATGCATGGTACTTTAATTATTTTCCCTGAGTCTGATGGTTGAAAGCAGCATGGATCGTTATTAATAACCACTTTGAGTTAAAGTACATAATAAAAACAGAGTGGATGAGAAGAGAATACTACATAAAAGTTTTTAATTGACACCTACCTTCTTTGGCTTTAATTGTATTGGCGTTATTCTGGAGGGATCTACCATGGGTTTGGGTCTTCGCAGGTTCTCTATAAGACTCTGCCATTGTGTCGGGAGGCCTACAAAGATTCCAAGCTTTGCATCATATGAGGTATGAACTCTGTGTTCAAAGTTCTTTGGCGTTGAAATTTCTGGCCTCTTCTTCTTCTTTTTACGAAACATTGTTTGAATTTAGACTGCAACCTAAACCAAAAAAAAGATAATTTTTGATAAAGTCACTGATTTTGAAAATACCATATGTTTTTAATTGCCATATAAGCAGAGATGCACATAAGTGGTGGGCAGGTACACATGCATGGTCAAAATTAATGATGTGCACCGTGAACTGCAACATGAAATGTGTTTACGCTTCATTATGTTTGCCATTTTTGATTTACAGTAACATACATAGTCAAACTTAAGAGAGGTTCACTTCACTGGTTTTAACATTTTTAATCGATTCATTAGTATGTATGTAAGTAATTACATTGAAAGAAACACCGAACTAATACTAAAAGTTAAAAATGCAGTATGTACTAAGATACACCTTCAACTTCAAAAACCAGACTAAAGACATTATGTACACCCCTATCGATAAACCTAGTCATATTAAAACTAATATGCCGATCTTCTTGACCAAAGAACTAGGCAATGAGTACCTAGTCCAAACATGCAATAAAATGCTGCTATCGTATGTCTTAAAAAGAAAACTAAATTACTGAAAGGTGGCAGTTAGGTTAGTTAGGTTGTGGTAATCTGAGGTCCCATCCAGGACTATTGCTAAAGTGCCCTTGAGAAAGGCGCCTAAACCAAATACACGCCCCAGAATGGAGACGTGTGCTGGCTGCACAACGCTCTGACGCTCGTGCTCACATCACCAGTGTGTGTATATGTGTGTATTTTACTGCATGGATGGGTTAAATGTGGAAAAAAAATCTTTTTGTGAAAGCACAGTAGCCAAAATTTTTGGTTTACAAAATTGGGACATTAAATATATATGTATAAAAAATACCCCTCTTACTACATACACTTAATAATGGGAGTTCTAAATGTCTGTCCTATTTTTAAAAACCTTACATGACTGTTTGAAGTTTCTGCTATCAACTAAAAAGTGCATTAGTGCTTAGATGAAGGGTAGCAGCTCGGTTAAGGCTTCCTCGTTGAGCTTATCCTTTAAATGACAAGGAGTGTACAATGAGTTTATGTTTGGCCTGAGGTTTAAGAATGCATTAGAAGTATTGAAGGACAATTGCCAAATTGCCAAATCTCTGTCATGGTATAAGCAAGCCGCAGAGTGGCTTTTTTTCATTCTGACTTTCCACCACATGCTTTTTCAAAAGCTTAAGCTACTAAGTAAACTCCACCTATATGTTCTTTTTTTGTAAAGAGATTTGCAAGTAGAGTTTTATAGTGGCCTTTTAAAAAGGGCACATGCGGTCACATACTTCGAAAAGGAAACCCTGAACATTATTAAGCAGCAGAACTGCATGATTTAGCGGAAAGCTGCAATATGACTAAGCAGTTTTTTATTTTTGAGGAAAAAGCCTGTTTTAAAAACTAGATGTTAGATGTACCTTGGAAATATTAGGCGGTTTAAAGCATATTTGCCTACAGGCTGGAAAGAATTGGTCATATATTCTAATACTGCCACAGATGATTTAATAACTCTATAACCAAATTGTAGTCTCTTAATACAATCCACACTCAGCATGAATTGGCTTTTGACATTAAGCTGGATAAATGATAAAGAATCTGTCTATCTATAAAAAGAGGCTGGTAATACTGATAATGCCATACCCAAAACTAATATATTGATAAAAGCTCATATTAACTACTTACCAATAAAATATAGTTTTTATTTTACTATCCTTTTTCACATTTGATTGATCTATAAGGCGCTTGGCATGTCATCTCTGGAGCAGTTGGCACATGAGTAGATTGGAGATGGCACTTGGCATTTAGTGATTGGCGCACGGGTAGAGGGGAAGGGATGACGTGGGGCACTTGACGAATAGCGATTGATACATATGGGTAGAGTGGAGGGAATGACCTGGGCTTCTAAGGTGAAGCTAATGCTGTAAGGCATGCTACGAGTTGCCATTAACAGCAAAGAAGACATCTGACCAAATGTGTCCAATGCCGCAGCACCGCTTTGCTTCCTAAACACTTTAATGAAGATGCTACCTGGACGTAGAATGAATAAGACGGTTAGTAAGACAATAGCTCTTTAACGTAGCTAGCGCTACTGTCTTACTACTGTCTTTTACGCGATAATGTTACTACATCTGCAGGTGCATCTCTAGCCAATAATGTTCTCAGTGTTGAGCCTTTAAATATTGTGACATCACTTTAATCATGTGTTATGTAAGTCCTTCCTCAATGCACACATTATTGCACACAGCACTTTTATATATTTGTGTATTAGGGCTCTAGAACCATTTATCTGACCCGCCCCTTGGGTAGGGCACAGTTCGTCTTTTGACTTGCTGAAAGGAGGAGCAGGCAATTAAGCCTCCAACCAGCACAGGCTGTGACAAAAGTTGAGGGCCATCCATGCTTGCTTCTAAATGATGTAAGTCAGGGGTGTCCAAACTTTTTGACATGTTTTTCACCACAAAAGTAATATGAAAGTACTCACTGTTATTTTCACAAATACCTTTATTGGTAATGTGTGAAGGTTACACGTTGGAACTAAACTAAATAACTAAACGGAAACCAAAAACAGGGAAGGAGTGCAGAGTGCTTCTTACATAACGGTAGCATAACTGAATATAAGCCACTGCGTCACAACTCTAAATACACAATTCTTTCATATTTGGAAAGTAATATAACATTGAAGAAACTGCATGGAATATCTTAAATTTAGGATATTTAAATTTAAGGTCAAGCAGCATCTCTGTCTCATTCATGTGGTCATCAACACCCCTTAAAAAAATCTGTAGTTGTATAAGACGCCTCAGTGCTTTCATCACAAGCTAATGAGAAATAATCAAAAGCCACTCCTCTGCCCTCTAGCTGCCTCTGAAAATCTGACAATATGTCCCCAGAGGCAGACACATATAGTATTACAATGGTGTTGCCATCATGTGCTAAAAGGCTGAAATAGATTTTAAAAGTTTTTTGATTTATTTATTCCTAAATAGCTAGCGAACCATAAATAACACAATTTCATAATCTGGAATCATTTGGAAACTCTGAGTCGGATGTTAGACATTCCTGATGTAAGTACCCCCATTCCTTTTTGTTTCCTTTATTTATTTTTAGCACTTTCTCTGAGCTAAACTCCTGTTGCACATATGCAGTAGTTCATCTGAGATAATGTCTGGCAGCATGTGCTGTATGACATAATTTATATTGAATTTATATTGTATTGATTATCTGGGTTCTTAATCCGTTTAGAATTTTTGCTTTGTCAGCTTCTTGGCATTGTGCAAATTGTACCGAATGATGCTGTTTATAGCACCTTATATAATTTGTCAGTACAAATGTTTTTAGTAGGTTTCTACCATAGCTAACTTGAGCACTGCAGGAATTACAAGATAAGATAAGAAAATAAAGGGCTTTTAATAATCACAGATTGGTTTGTAAATCTCATTTAAAATTACACTGTCCACTATAAGGTGACAATATCATGAAGTTATTGTAAATTTTCTCTATATATAAAATCCATTACTACTCCAATACCATTAATCTAATTGGCAGGATCTCATCTTTATATACAAAAAGATACAGTACCCCCCCCCCCCCAAGCCATTACATTGCAAAGTCTTTTGCCAGCAAAGTACAGCTGCAAGTCACTTTGCATAAGTCTCTATGAGCTTGTCATGTCATACCACTGGGATTTTTGTCTACTCTTCAAGGCAAAACTGTTCTAGCTCCATCAAGTTAGATGGTTTCCACTGATGAATCTTTAAATCTGACCACAGATTCTCAATTGGATTAAGGTCTGGGCCTTGACTAGGCCGTTCCAATACATTTACACATTTCCTCTTAAACCACTCGAGTGTTGCTTTAGCAGTATGCTTTGGGTCATTGTCCTGTTTTGGGTCATCAGACCAGTTTTCCAGTCCCTGCTGCTGAAAAACATTCCCACAGCATGATGCTTTGTCAATGACTTGCTTAGAGGTCTCCTTGGTCTTCATAGTGTGTTTGGTTAGCTTAATGTTGTTGCTGCCTCTGGGGCCTTTCAGAAAAGGTGCATATACTGACCGATCATGTGACACTTAGATTGCATGCATGTGACTACTGAAGGTAATTGGTTGCAATTTTTTAGACTTAGATTATTAGACTATTTTGTGCAGATGCATCATATACAATTGGGGTGAATACTTTTGAAAGGCTATATGTGTTTTTATCATTTGCTGTGTCTACAGAGCAACACAATTACATTGTCTTTTTGATGTTGGACTACACATACTGTGATTTCATGCTGTTTGTTTAGCAACATATATATTTGTATTAACTGTGCTATTTTAATAAGGGAAAAAAATAATGAACCATCATTTAGCAAACTGTGTGGATTCATGCTGTGCATTTTTCTAAGATCAATGTGTATTTACTGGAGTCTCTGAATCTCTCTGAATACAATTGATATCAACCAATGAACAAAATGACCACAAACAGGATCTGTGTTCTCTGAATTCACAGGGGTTTGCTTCCTCAGGCATATTGATTTTAAAAGAAAGACTGTCCAACCCCAACAACTCAGAAAAAAATAATAAAAAGGGTATTTCATCTGTTTCTCTGTAGATTATCTTACACAGCAATACGATAAAATGGAAAGTCATAGACGTTTTAGAGGAGAGCCTAATAATGTCTCACAGTGTGCTCATATTCATCAAAATAATTAACTTGTGTCCTAAAAGCAGGAGTGGTAGTAACAACACAACCATTTTTCATCCAGAAGCTGAACTGTTTCAGTCTTGATAGTGTGAATGACTTTTTAACCTTTATTCACATTGATGGCATAACTTTTAACAATATAAATTCACTCTTTATTCTAGAAACCATTTATTTTGATAATGTCAACCATGTAGGCTTCACAACTTTAGTCCGTATGCACATAAGGTTTGTTAAACTGAAATGTCAATACCTAAACAATTCCACCATTTTAATTAAACTGGTATTAATTTTACAGGTTAAGACACTACGTGGACAGGAGACAGTAATTGCCAGACCCAAATATAAATCAGAATTATAAATTCCGGTATTTTTGGTGGGCATGTGAAACTGAAGATAGACAAATAACACACACTTTTTAGTGCTATAGCTCTGGCATTGTGCTCCGTGGCTAAGGCTCCTTCTTTCTATTTTGTCCTCCATTCCTTGGGCCTATTCCACGAAGCAACCTTATAAAAGTAGTGCTTGTTTGAGTAAGCCTCATCTGAGTTATCTAAACAGTTCACTTTTGACTAGTTCGGTTCCACAAACAAAATCCAGACACAAACTGTACTCACTAAATCAAGCCAGGCTTGTGTAATTGACGATCCTGCGTCTGCACGCAGAATTCAAACAGCCCTAGTAATCTCTATTGAAAAAGGCAATTAAAATGTTGAAAGAACCTTAAAAACAGACTTCTGTTTTCTCTTCTGCTGAACGGGAGTTCATTACACATCTTTATAATTGATGTAAATAAAACATGGCTCATTCAATAGAAACAGTCCAGTTTAAATAAGTGTCAAAACTAGATTGGTACGGAACAGGGGTGCGTTTCCCAAAACGTTTGCAACGCTAAGTACTTCGTAACTTCATACTTAAGAACATTCTTAAATTTACGAACGTTTCCCGAAAGCCTTCGTAACTA
>JAOUQT010031248.1:0-11422 GCA_025769995.1 Xyliphius kryptos
TGGCTGAAATCCCGCTTCCCCCTTCCTCTTTTTTTTTTTTTTTTTTTTTAGCAAGTGCCTGTGGAAGAGATGTGTTTCGAGAAGTTTCTTAAAAATTCAGAGGGATTTAAGAGGCCTTAAGAAAAGTGTTGGGAAGAACGTTACACCATTTAGCAATGGTAAATAAAATGGAGTGAGAATTAGTGTCAAGCTAAGTTGAAATGACCAGGCGACAATAATCTCTAGAGCGCAGTGAATGAGTTAAAGTGTGTTTTGAAAAAAGATGTCTTGAAGGATGGATTCAATCCCAATATAAAACAGGTAGTTTCATCCTTAAATTTGATTGGCTGAGCTATTTGTCCAGCCATTATTCGGCACACTCGTATCAATGCAGGATCTACAATACATTATTTTCCCAAAGATTTTTATGAATCACATTCGGTAATTTGATTTGATAAAGTATTCGATTGGTCGAGAAACCACAACACTTAGCGATCAGCGTTAGCTTTGAAACCCGGACTAGATCACACATTGCGGAAGACCAGTTTATTAACGATTTCGCTATATAAAAGCACATTTATAAATTAAGCCTTGTTTTTTTTCGTATAGTGTCTTTGTAGCCATTATATTATAAGCAATAAGGCACTCAAAGTTGTGTATTATTGTGAATAAACCATGGGAAAGAGGTGGAACTAACTATCGTACCCAACGACACTGCATTCCTGTGCATTATTCACAATAATGCACGCCCTCGAGTGCTTTATTGCTTTCAACAGAAATAAAAAATAAATTTTTAGTTACTACTGTATACTGTACCAGTTAAACATTTGGACGCACCATGTTCTTGCCCTATTGTCCATTTCCTCCACTTACAACTAAATTAATAAAGTTTCTTGTTTTATTTGTAAAGTGAAGGCAAAAAACCTCTACCTCATTGTGTGTGTACCTGCACTTACCCCATCCTGCTGCCATTCCTGAGCAAGCTCAGAATGGTAATTCCCAAGCAATTATCCTATAGCTGAATCCTCTTACGGAGGCAGCCTTGTCTTGTGCATTGTGGCACAGCAATGCTGGAAATGAAAATTGTTCCCACAGAGTTGGGAGCATAATATTGTTTAAAATGGCAGACTATTTATTTAACTCACTACATCTGTGACACATACAGTGATTAAGATCGTGTGCTTTTATATTGAAATGAATAAATTCACACATTTTAAGTTTGGAACAATTGTAAATGTTTCAAATTTCAAAGATCCTCAAGAATCTCATCAAAACTGCACTGGTGGAATAATTCTGCATACATAATGGTGAATTTTCTATATTTATGAATAAATTACTAACTTTGAATCTATTAAAAACATATAAGGACACATTTAGTAGCTTTGAAACTCATCAGAATTTTATGTAAAATGATATACTTAATACAAAAGTATGTAAACCTTAAAGATTAACAGATATCTGTCATTTTAGGTCAAGTTTGGTGTTTTCAGTAAATGGGACATTCGGATATAAATGGGTCCCCTGTTAGATTTAAGATACAGGGCTCTGACTGATAAAGTCTGACCTTTGCAATACACTTTTGTCATGAACTTTTGTCATGTCTACTTTTAAATCTTTGGGTCAAATGAATGCAGAAATACAAAAACATCCTACAGGGGTCACCATTTTTTGGGTCCAAATATCTTACAGACTGGTAGATTTAGTAGAAAACACTGTAAATTATCATCTTGATTACAAACATTTTATCAAACGTCATAAAATGTTCATTTGAAAAATCTAGGTGTACATACTTTTTCCCCATTACCATATGGAACGTCATTTGCAATCCCAAAGCCACCAATCGCAGGTTGCGGCTCATACAAATCTCATCCATGGCTGTATGAGCAGACTCCACTTTTAGTCAAATAAGTCATCCCCATTTGAAATGGCAGTCCTCCACTTGTCTAATCCGCCCAGTGCTGGCCAGGATCACCGTCTGCCTCTCAGAAAGCCCCGTTGCAGCATGCAAGCTGTCATGCTCTTATTTGCTATTCCTATCTTGCTGTCAATTTTGAGGCTTCCTCTTTAGCCCTGTCATGGGCCTGTGCCTACACTGACAAATAGAGAGGGAACATTGAAGGTTCCGTGTAAAATGGTCTGGGCAAATCAGATTCTTTTTTTGTGGTGGCCCTATTAAAAAAAACCTTACAAGGAAAATAATCACGTTTTTTAGCGTAACACTTAACTATACTAATAAAAATTAGACGTTCTGATCTGAATCTGAACCTTAAAGACAAATGGAGTCCAAGTGCCAGTCGTGCATACACAACGACCTACGATCCCCAAATAATTCTTACCATTGAAATAATCAAAAAATAATCTTACATTATTATACAATATATAATATTAACGAGCATTTGCAAAAAAACATATTGGGTAACACTTTACCCAAATCCAGTATTCATAATGCATTATAAACACATTTATAATGTATTCACAATGCCCCCCCCCCTCATAAAGGAATAAGCGGAAGATAATGAATGAATGAATGAATGAATGAATAATAATAATAGTAATATTAATAATAAAACAATATTCTTGTACCAAATTTTTTTTTTCCTGCCACTGTATTAGCATGCAGGTCATAAAAAAATATTATATAATAAATGAATAAATAATAATAATAGTAATAAAAGAAATAATACACAATTGCCTGTATTAACAGGTTTATGGCCCAGATTTAAGGATTTAATACAATTTAACAATTAAAGTATGTTTAAATTATTAAGGTTAGTGTGTATGCTTAAAAAGTTCATACCCCACACACACACACACACACACACACACACACACACACACACACACACACACACACACACACAAATATAATACACTGCTTTTGGAACGAATCCACTTAGTACAGAATTGTTTTTTTGTTTTTTTATTTAAAAATTGATATGTCTGATTAAATAGTTTGTAGGTTTGTAAATAGCTTCAGAATGTGTGTGAAACGTAGTACACAACGGGAAGCCATATCATTTACGATATCCTTGTACTCTATAAAAGCATTAGATTGGTAATCCAAAGGGATTTGACCTCAATTAAGCTACTATCTAGCTAAATAAAGCCAATGCATTATGGCTTATGTTTGAAAACATTGATTTATTTGATTTGTATTTGAAGAATTGAAATGGCTCGATTACTACTGCCTTGTCAGCAATACCACATTATAAGTGGCTGTAAAACTGCTTCCATTTCCCAGTTCAAAATATTTTAATAAAACAAATGATTAAGTGTATTCATGCCTAAAGGGAGCCAATCATGAGCCTTACATTGGACAGAAGCAAATATCATTAATCAGATTGGGGCAATACTGACCTCAATACAGAAATCTACGGGACGAACAAACACTATGTACAATGTGTGATTTTATTTTACTTTTATAAGGATAAAACAATCCAGTGGTAACTGGAACTACTCTATAGCAGCATTGTACCAGATCACTCCATTTTCAGAACAATCGGTTTAAATTCACCAATCAGCACATTGTTTTAAACCAATGGAAACAAGTAGCACTATGTAATTAATAACTTGCTATACAAAAAAGCAAGAAATCAAATACAGCTGCTCCGTGACGGCCTCAGATGTTGGCTAAAAGAGTATCGGGGAGTAAACAGCAGTCCAAGAACACACCAGATAAGTCAAGAATAAGGTTGTGGCGGGTTTAAGGCAGGCTTAGGCTATAAAACGATTCCCAAGCTTTGAGCGTCTCACCTACAAGACAAGCCCTTCCACCTAAACTTACAGGCCGAACAAGAAGAGCACTGATCCGAGATCCTGCCAAGAGGATCATGGTGACTCTGGACGAAATGCAGAAATCCACAGCCCAGGTGGGGAAATCTGTCCACAGGATAACTATTGGTCATGCACTGCACAAATGTGGTCTTTATGGAAGAGTGGCAAGAAGAAAGCCATGGTTAAAAGAGAACCATAAAAAGTCTCATTAGCATTTTGTCAGAATGATGTTGGGGACACAGCTAACATGGAACAAGGTACTTTGGTCAGATGAGACTAAAATTGAACTTTTTGGCCAAAATGCTAAATGCTATGTTTGGCGGAGAATTACCACTGCACATCCCACTGTCAAATATGGTGGTGGCAGCGTCATGCTCTGGGGTTGTTTCTCTTTAGCAAGGAGAGAGAAGTTGGTCAGAGTTGATGGGAAGATCGATGGAGCCAAACACAGGGAAACCTTGGAAGAAAACCTGCATAAGAGTCTGCATAAGATTTGAGACCGGGATGGAGGTTTACCTTCAAGCAGGACAACCACCCTAAACATAAAGCCAGGGCTACAATGGAATGGTTTAAAACAAAACCTATTCATGTGTTAGAATGGCCCAGTCAAAGTCTAGATCTAAACCCAATCAGGAATTTGGGGCTAGATCAGAAAACTGCTGTTCACAAACGCTCTCCATCTAATCTGACTGATCTTAAGCTGTTTTGCAAAGAAGAACGGGCAACAATGTCAGTCACTAGATGTGCACAGCCGGTGGAGACGTACCCTATAAGACTTGCAGGCGATTCCACAAAGTATTGACTCAAGGAGGCAGAATACTTTTGCACACCTCACTTTTTAATTTTTTTATTTGGAAAAAAAAAAAGTTTGAATTGTGTAGAATTTTCTTTCCACTTCACAATTGTATACCAATTTGTGTTGGTCTTTCACAAATCAATTCAAATAAAATATATTTATATTTGCAGTTGTATTGTGACAAAATACGGAAAAGTTCAGGGAGTATAAATACTTATGCAAGCCACTGTACCTACCCAAGTTAGGTAAGAGGTTTATATACCCTTAAGATCATTAGCATGTGGTTTAATCGTTAGCGAATTAGCAGCCATGCAACCAACCCCATGCATCTTCGCTAAACGTATAATGTGATTCATGTAATTGTCACAAAAATGTCATGTTTTTCTAAACCTGGTGCGTTCCTACGCAGTTAAATAAAGTTTCACATTTAAAAAAATTAAAAGTAAAGTGGCACAATAATACAATCCATTAAAAAATAATTAACGGAAAATTATTTTCATCCACATTAATAAATAAAAAAAAAAGAACACTCATTAAACATTTTTTTAAAAATGCAAAAATTACAAGAATCTGAACAGACCTCTTGACAGGCACCATCCCCTCGGTTAAGCTTCACATCACGGCAATGTGCAACACTCTTTGATTTGCCTAATTAATAGCGTTCCCCTAACAGTCCGCCTGATGTTCCTGATGTTTGGGGGGTTTTTTTTCTTTTTTTTCTGAAAAGGCCATTAATATTTAATTTATCAAGTACTCAAGACATATTTATAAATATTCACATGGGTGCCGAACCGTAAGAGAGAAACTGTCACAAACATGAATTTTTAGCTGATGATTAATTATCATATAAATAATTCTTGTTACCAAAGTCTCTTTTTTCCAGCCACTGTATTAGCATGCAGGTCATAAAAAAACACAAATGCTAACACATTATTTTATTTATTTAGGATTAGCATCAATTTACTGAACATTTATCTTAGTAGGGTCATTATTACCATTTATTCACCTTATGTCATTTTGCAATACTTTCACTTTGCAGTTTTTACTTAAAATTATTTTTTTAGCAGACGCTTTTATTCACAGCGACTCAAAAGAATCCCAACTTGATTGGGGTCAGAACACAGGGTTGATACAGGACCCTGGAGCAATGAGGGATAAGGGTCTTGCTCAAGGAACCACATTGGTAACTTCAGTGGACCTGGGATTTGAACCCCCAACCTTCTGATTGATAGTCCAACATCCTAACCACTGATCAACCACAATACTGCCATTAGAGTACTTTGTATATCAAGACAATTCTAATAGTTGCACTTTTGGTTGATGCTAACAGCTTTTTGTACAGAAAAATGACAATGTTAAATTAATCAGTGAATCAAATCAATCCATTTTTGTATTAGCTAAAAACGTACAGTTGCAAATAATTAAAATGTATTGTGATACAAAATTATCACCAAACCTTTAGTGTATTGCAGATTAAATTGAATAAATGTTTTCTTAAATGCTGTGCAATAGACTTAAAAATATAGTTTTTTATTTTATTATTTGAAACTACAATTTAGCAAAACCATCCACACACAACATTTAGACAAGATTTAAAATTACGCCGGCGTGGTGGAGTTTCTGAGTTCTGATCTGGGTTTATGTTCCGTGGGTTTTCTCCGGGTTCTCTGGTTTCATAGTCCAAAAACATGGATTTAAGGTAAATTGCTAAATTGCCCTGTATAGTGTGTGTTTGTGTGTGAGTGTGAGCCGAGCGATGGATCGGCGCCCTGTCCTGGGTGTATCTTCTCAGCGCCCGAGACGTTCTCCTCTGGATGGGCATGGGGAACCCCCCCGCGACCCTCGTAGAGGAATAAGCGGACGATGATGGATGGATGGATGGATTTAAAATTTGTGCTTACTCAGCTCAATTTATCCACAATTGTGATCAAAATACACTTTATTCACATTCTGTTTGTTGGTTTCAAAATCATTGTGGTTCAAAAAAATGTATAAAAAAAATCTATATTAGTAAAAATGGATGATGTCTGAGATATAAGACTAAGTCTTAATTTGTGTATCACAATAGTAACATAAAATATTGTTTATTACATCATCAGCAATGTCAGCAGTATACACCAAATATTGCATACAATTAAAAAAATGATCAAAACCATATAAAGTTCAGCAGTTACACCTTATTTTTCAATTTGATTTTTTTTTTACATTTACTCAATTGCATCTTACAGCAAAATCCACGTTCTACAAAAGCTTCTAAACATCTAAAGGAACCTTACTGTTGCTAGGTACCAGTGAGGTAAAGAATATCAAATTCCCAAGGAATCAGATATACCATAGATCCCAGTAAAGAAAGTCATCATAACGGGGATAAAATAGGACACAACGGTGACATTACCAACAACTGAGCATCTCTCCAAAAGTGATGAAAAAACAAGAAGAAAACTGGTTGGGAGGCAACAGCAAAATTAAAGCAGCTGCAGGATTTTCTGCCAAGTCCTGGTTTTGTACTACAACCAATAGGATTGTATGTCACATGTTTGAAGCAAAGAAAATGACATTTGCAGCTGTAATTGCAGCAAAAGGTGGTTTCACAAAGTATTGACTCAGGGGCTGAATACTTTTGCACACCGCACTTTTAAGTTTTTTTTTTTGTAAAAAATGTTTTGTATCATGCAGAATTTACTTTCCACTTCACAGCTGTGTACCACTTTGTGTTGGTCTTTCACATTAAATTCCAATTGCATGTTATGTTTGTGGTCGTAATGTGACAAAATATGCAAAAGTTTAAGGGGTGTGAATACTTTTGCAAGTCACTGTAGGTATAGATCTCTACTTTATTGGTGGAATTAAATATATTACAAAACACCTGGCAGCTATTGTTAGTATTCGGTCAAAAAATTTTTAAAAAGCATTTAAAAGCATATTTTACATCTAGAGAAACGGAAACGAGACGATAAAAACATAAGCACATATCAGTTTGTATGTTTAATCTGGAATCACCTGCTAAATAGTGAGAAAATGCAGCAAATGCTCTCTAACACCATTTCCAAATCCATTTTCCTTTTTTTTTTCAATCTTATTTTAAGTAATGTTTTGACAGATGACATTTTTAGCTTCTAGCTACAATGACTTTAATATGAAACACAGTAGTTGATTATCTTGTTGAATCCTGATGGGTTGTGGAATGTTTTAAATGTTTTTCTATTTCAAAAGCGTTCACCCGTCCGCAAGATAAAAAACGGAAATTCAAAATATTTGCATAAAGACTTGAAAATATTCTCTCTAAGGGCCTGTCGCTCATTGCTTCTCTTCATGTAGTAAATGATTGCCAAGTTTGAGTAGCTCTCTGTGTTTCAGCATACTCTGACAGCATGTTTTGCATAATGACATTTTAACAAATCTAAATGGGAGTGCACTTTGCTGACAAAATGAAACATTTTGTGAGGCTGAGTAGCTGAATGAGGCCCAGAAAGATGATGATTAAGGAAAGAAAAGTCAAAATGGAGCCTTGGCTGCTTTTTGTGTTTGTATGTTTGCATATGTGTTCAAAGGAAAAGACGGAGAAAAGAAAAAGCCCCAGAGAGAATATCTGTTGTGCATGTGAAATCCCACAAATATTGTAGAGACTCTATATTAAAGCTACTATATTGCTTGACAACCCATAACGCATTCATTCATTCATTCATTATCTTCTGCTTATTCCTTTATAAGAGTCGCGGGGGGTGGGGTTCCCCATGCCCATCGAGAAGAGAACATCTCGGGCACTGGGCAGATACACCGAGGACAGGGTGCCAATCCATCGCTGGGTAGGAACCCATAATAATATGCACAATAGTTCACAGTCTGCTACGTAAATTGGACTAAAGACCACTTTTAGACAACTTAAAATTAAAAAGTAAGATAGTGGCTAAGTGGTTAGCAAGTTCGCCTCTCAGCGCTGGGGATTCCCGGTTCGAATCCCGATCTCGGTGGAGCTTTCATGTCCTCCCCGTGTCCGCATGGGTCCCACACTCCAAAAACATGGATTCAAGATAAACTGAATGCTTTAAATTGCCCTATATAGTGTGTGTGGATGTGTGAGTGAGTTAGTGTTCTGGGTGTATCTGCCCAGCGCCCGAGATGTTCTCCCCTGGATGGGTATGGGGAACTCCATCGCGACCCTAGTAGAGGAATAAGTGGCAGAAAATGGATGGATGGCTGCATTAAGAGCAATAAGGCATGAGAGGACGTGCGTTATTGTGAATAAACCACGAGAACGAGGTGGTATTATGCACCACACACAAGCAGAGTATGTAACGTTATCTGTAACGTTATCGGTAACGCTACCGGTAATATATAATCACTTTACCATTTGTGGCATATTAGTATATGGGAGGAGGAAACCATTTGAGGCTGGGTAATGCCATGGTGGCCATCTGAAAAGCCGCCATTTTGGATTCAAACATACCTTTTTTCCCCTCAATGGTAAGGGGGTCATGTGACACATCAAACACATAGAGAATTGCACAAGAAAAACAACAGTGTGCTCATATTTACCATAGCTATATTCATTATTGGGTTATTGGCACGTTTGTCACATGGAGCATTCAGTGTTGACACACCAAGAGCAATAAAGCAGAAGAAATGCTACCACAGGTCTCCTGTATCCATTGTTTTTAGGTTGTATGTTGTATCATGGTGTGTCAAAAGTAGCAAAAGAGAATTGCGTTGACAATTCAACACAATGGACAGCACTTTGAGCACATCCTTACAGTGAGTTACTGTCATTGCTCCATGTCACAACCGTGTCAGTAACTCAATAATGAATAAAGCTACGTTAAAAATGAGCACACCATTGTTTTTCTTGTGCAATTCTCTATGAGTTTCCATTGAAAAAAGTAAAGCTGAGTCCTTTGCAGACGGCCGCCATGGGCGTCACCCGGCCTCAAAAGCTTTCCCCATCCAATGGACTAATATGCCACAAACGGTAAGGTGATATCAGCAACCACTTCCATTTTATCCGGGTGTATTCATACTTATGGCCTACCCTGTATAACTATTGTGAGGGACATTTATTGTATTAATGCATCCATGTAAATAAAAGCTTGTTGGGTAACCAACCAGCCTTATGATCCCAAGGTCATCAGTTCGATTCCCGGTCCCACCAAGTACTATGGCTGAAGTGCCCCTTGGGCCAGTACACAAGGCTGCCCACCGCTCCGGACACATATGTGTTTTTAACTGCACGGGTGGGTTTAACTGCAAGGGTCGAGGGCAAATTCCTCTGTGTGTAGGCAGAGTAGGTGTTGTAGCTCAGGGTTTAGGGTGTTGGGCTATCAATTTAATCATTAGGGGTTTAAACTCCAAGTACATTTATTACATTCCATTCCATTTGGTCATTTAGCAGACGCTTTTATCCAAAGCGACTGACAAGCATTCCACTTAATAGTTGGGGTCAGAACACAGGGTTACACACAAATCCCTGGAGCAATGAGGGTTAAGGGTCTTGCTCAATGACCCACATTGGTAACTTTAGTAGACCTGGAATTTAAACCCACAACCCTTAGATTGCTAGCCCAACACCCTAACCACTCAGCTACCACGCCCTACAAGCGTCCACTGAAAGCCACCAATGTGAGACCTTCAGTACTCCAGGGTTGGTTCATCACAGAGTATCCTGTACTCTGACCCCAACCATCATGTTAGGCTGTTTGCAAGTCTGCAATAGGACCCAATATCATCATACAGTCTGTATAATGTAAAGCTATGCCCTGAAATGTAAACATATTAAACATGGTCTGTACTAAGTCTTCTCTACATTTAATTTCTCTACATTAAGCTTGATTTTCCCAACACAGCTGATGACACTGACAGATGTAGCAGATGAGTTTTTCAGACGGTTTTCCTCAGGGTAACTTGAATATATGTGGTTTTAATGGTCATTTCTGGCAGCAAATGGACATACTAGTCAAACAGATGACTTTTGAAACTTTTCATCAAGCATTTTATATACAAACCCATTTCCTTAAAGGTTGGAACATTAAAAGGTTGCGGTAACAAAGGAATCTGTGATTTGAGGAATGTAATAAAGAATCGTATAAAGAATGGCACCATAATGTGTTCACTCTGCAACTGACTTGTATTTTTAAAATAAAAGCAGATTTTGATTACAACATTACAAAGAAGTGGAGAAAAAGGGTGTTTACCACCAGGTTACATCACTTTTACTTTTAATTAAAGTCTGCAGTCATTTTGGAACAGGGGATACCAATTTGCATGTGGAATTTTTGCTTATTTGCACATAATGGAAGAATATATTATTATGCTCAACAGTCCGTGGTCACCGTTGTCTTATTCACGTCAGGATGCGGCATGCATTTTTAATGGGAGACGGCTCTAGAAGCATCTTCGAAGTTACACTGTGGTCACACATGCAGAAGGAAACCTGCCATTGTCTTGTTTATATTATAACCATGGACCTCAGGGAAAAAGACATTGTGTTGTTCTACAGCATATAGAAAAAACTGTTATAGACCTTTAAAGTAACGTCTATCAGACACAACATGTATAGGACCACTATCCATCCAACCATTATCCTCTGCTTAATCCTATCCCAGGTTCACGGAGGGGGTTCCTATGCCCATTCAGGGGAGAAGGTTTTGGATGTTATACGGGTTATATGGGAAATACGTCCAGGACAGGGCGCCAATCTATTGATGGACACACACACATACACTGCATGGAGTAATTTAGAGCCGATCCAGGGGATAACGTCTCGGGCGCTGGGCAGATACACCCAGGACAGCGCGCCAACCCATCACTCACACAGTCACACACATACACACACTATACAGGGCAATTTAGAGCATTCAATTTACCTTCATGTTTTTGGAA
>JAOUQT010031258.1:0-11422 GCA_025769995.1 Xyliphius kryptos
CCCCCCCCCCCCCCCCCCCCAAAAAAAAAAAAAAACCCTCAAGCCTGTATTTAAAGGGTTTTTCCATGTGGCTGGTGGAAGGTGTTGACATGCAATGATTAGCCTTAAAATTTTTTGGACTCAAAAATCTGGAGTCACATGATTTAGAAAACTGTTAGTTGGCTTTGAAGAGAAGAAAGATTTGACTCAAGTTTTAACAATATATAATTTATTTACATCCATTTTAGGTTGAATTACTATACATACCTTTCTCAAATTTTATAGATGTATGTACATAAGGCCAAGTAAATACTTGAAAGCACTTAGAAAAGAATTTTCAGAATTCTACCAACAAATCCATAATATTGTCCAAAAGTCACCCCTCAGGGTTTCTGATTAGCACAAAGTCATCGACAACGGTTTACATAGACGCGAGGTGGGAAAAGTAGAAAAAAAGAGCAGTTCAAAATGTTTTTTTTTCCTTTCCTTTTCTATTATTTGGTTAAAAAACAAAAACAAAACAATTGCATAAGCGCTGTGGCATGTTAAATACAGCATTCTGACTTGCAGAAAGGCAAGAAACATTAAGAATCAAGTTTGAACATTCACAGGTACACAAGTCTACTGTTTTCAATTGAAAAAATAAAGAGCTGAGTCAAAGAAACGTTACTCACGCACATTCTTTTGTACAGAACAGCTACCAAAGAAGTGGACTCAATGTACAATCGTGGATGGAACATACTGGCTTTTCATGACTTGGGAGGTTGGCATTTCAGCAAAAGGATCATTTTCTTGCCTTTAAATATTTCTTAAATTAATGATAATGGCAACATTTCTAAAGGAGGTGATGAGGTGTTGAAGTTGACAAAATGTTGGCAAATGTTTTACAGGTCCCGAAATCCATGAATACAAATTAGCGCAGATTCTGCTTGGACAGCTGTGAGGCCAGGTTTTCTAAGTGCTATCACGGTTAGGACTGCAACCCCGACACCAGTGCAGGGGGTTTTAAATGCTTTCACAAATTACAGATTTACATTTTCACACCAGTCGTGTCATGACGTATAAAACAGAAAATAAAAATCAAATGGCTCATCAACTTTGGTTACTGACTTCCAGAGATGTGAACATGTAGTGTGCCAGCAATAAACACTGCAATACAAAAAGTTCTTATATACAACACACAGTAAGTTCACATGAACCAAAAAAAAAAACCTTTACTGCAAAAATGTTAAATCTGATCACTCTAAAGAAACATATTTATAACTACATTTAAACAACGCACCCATTTTTGTAATACAACCATTAATGTTTCTAAATGACCTGCAACTTTTAAATGCAACGCTGCTTAAAGGAGTAGTTTAAGGTATATGGTGAACATTATGTGGAGAATTAGGGGACATAAGTTTTAAACCTTTTCATGCTTAAATGATTAGAATGATTTAAATCTCCTGCAACACACCAGTGACACACAGAGCTCGTGCTACAAAAGTTGAATCTCAGTCTCTTGAATATGAAAGAACTATGCTTCATCTTAATGCAGAGTCTTACAAATCTGTTGGCAGGGTGTTTGGGAAAGAATTTGCAATGTAGAATTTCAAAATGACAGCCCTTATTAAAATGTTCATAATGTTATCATCCAAACTGAATCAAAACTCAATCAGTTGTTTGAAGTTAGGAGCTGTTGTTAATCAGAGGCGTGAGTATTTTATAACTTCCACGTCCATCCATCATCTTCCACTTAATCCTCTATTAGGGTCACTGGGACAAGGGGACGGGGTCCATCCAGGGCAGTATGTTTTAGGGGCTGGGCAGATACACCCTGGACATGGCGCTAATCTATCACTGGACACACTAACTCACACGACACACACCAAATGAGGCAATTTAAAGTAATTCAAAGCAATTTACCTTCAGTTTTTGGACTGAGGAAAAAAAAAAAAACAAAAAAAAAAAAAACACTCGCTACTTCGACTAGGATTCGAACCTAAATCCACAATGCTGAGAAGCGTTGCTGTCCCCACCATGCTGCCCCCTATTTCATCTTATTTTATCATGCCCTCCCCCCCCCCCCACACACACATATTTTCTGTAAAAGCTTTATAATAAATAGTACAGTTTATGTTTCCTTACCAGGTAAATGCATGTTAATGTGTTCTCTAAAATCACAGTAATTCGCAGGTCAGTAAGGAGACTGCAATTCTGCTGCAACGTGCAGTATTAAGACCTTTTACATTAATGAGAAAAATGGCTTCTTTTAGCAATAACGTTCCTGTTCTTGATGTCAGCCTAATCTGATTGAGTCAGATTTTATGCTGCACTTATATTAATAGAATGTGTTTTCTCTCAAACTACTCCTTTAAAACAAAAGGTACACTTTATGACAGAGATAACGCCCGACTCACAATCATAAAAAGCAGAAAAGTGTTTAAAGACTTGACTTTTGGCTGTGCACGGAGCACTCTGATCAATCACAACACTGAAGCCTGGTACACTTGTAATGTCACTGAGCTGCATTTCTTTATATGAAGAAGAAATTTCATTACAAACTCTAACCTTGATTTTGCTACATGCCTTTATGATTTGCTGCAAATAAATCCTTGTGTCAGGCTTGCTGGTTGGAGTTGGCATAGTATTCTTACTTTCCTCTTTAATGGAATCTTATTGGGGAGAAAAGCATCGCCATACCAACACAGAAAAAAAAGTCTAAATGCGTTGCAATTGCAGTCAAAGTAACTGAATATGATTTAAATAGAAAAAAAATCTGTAAGTATTGCATCATATACAAAAAATACTTTTTGATGAAGTGCTTTAAAAAGGGTGAAAGTGGAAAGAAATGAAAAACTTCCAACCACCAGAATGAATTGTGGGGATTTAAAAAAAAGGAAATCCCTGAATGCTTTCCTATTAAAATTTCTCATCAGCTACGTTTCTGAAGATCCCGTGTACATCTGCTTTCATGTTGACGTCAGTTGTCGTCTGTGCATTTGGGAATCTTTGATTATGGCTTTTGGAAAGTAGTACAGCCGCATTATAGGTGCAAGACGTGGGTCAGATAGGGAAACAAAAACTGATGGCTGTTAAATAGAATTTTGGCTAAATACACTTTCAGAATTGCTGGTAGTCACAAATAGTAACATCCTGCTTTACAGAAGGATTTGTTGTTTTTAACTACATTATAAAGGAGAGACCTAATAATTGTACCATTAGCTATGGTATAGATTTATAATTTTAATGCAAATTAAATCTATTACCTCTTAAAAGTATATTTTCAAAGTATTTAAATGAAGTTAGTAATTTACAAAGTACTTTAAATTAAAGTACTTGTTGAACCTTCAATTAGTTTTTCGAGTAAAAAAAAAAAAAACGTAAACATTTTGTTAGGGAACTTGTACATGCTTTTAGGAACTGCATGTCTTTGCATATAATGCTTTCAGATCAGCATATCATGTTCACGGATGATGGCACATGTTAAAGACTTTAATATTTTCTACATTTCTGCATTAAATATGATTTAAAACATTAGGGTTTTACCCTGGTCACTTGTTAATCCTAAAATGAATCCAACTAAACATAAACAAGTATTCCCTGTCTCTTTCTTATTTATTAAAGAATAAGAACTAAAAATAGATATATGTAAGCAGAAGAAGTGAAACTTTGCTTTCAGTATCATTGATCACTGCAACAATCTTCTTTTTTTTTATTAAATCTTAATTAGTTTTGCACATCAGCTTAAAATATTTTTGTCTTTCTCCATGCAGAACAGCTGCGCCTGTGCACCCAGCTAAACCGTCAAACAATACTACTACTACCATGTTTCACAAAATGATTACTGCTGAAACTGCTTCCCATCTACAGTGTTCTTTTTGGTGTGCAGAGACATGTACCTTGTAACAACATTTAAGTTGTTTTGAAGTTATTTGGGAATCCTTTGGGAACTTGTGGACAACACACCTATCAAAAAAGGTCACTCCAAGATAAAGATCAATCCTGGGGATAAAAAACAGTGGCCTTTAATTTTACTTGTACACAATTTGTTTGTGGATTGATTGATTGTGGAGTTCAAACTTCTAGAAATTAAATTACATGATGAGAATCAACTGTAATTACTTTCCAGGGATTTTTTTTCTTTAGAACAGATATACTTCTGGATATCAGACTTTGGTCATTTTTAGTTTTTGGACTGCCATGTCTTTTAAAACATCAGACTTAAATTTCATCTTTAGATTAACTGCACTCCTTCTGCACCCAAAAGATTCACATATTTTTAACATTTTCCTGAATATATTAATGACCAGGTGTAATTTTGTTTAACTGGAGTTATCAGATTTTACTTACATGACTTGTGTTAAAATAAGTTTAGGTCATATGAATAGAGAAATATAGAAAATAATAAAGGTTTCACAATATTTTCAGCACTACAAATCAGCCACAACATTAAAACCACCAATCAATGTAGTGATTTACTACATAATTAAATATATCTTTTCAGTGGCACATGTCAGGAGATGGTATATATTTTATAATACACAGCAAGTACATAGTCAGTTCCTGAAACTGATGTGTTGGAAATGATTTTTTTTCTATCTATACAGCACGTGGACATATGGGTGCATGCGCACCATTAACCTGGGGACGAGATGCAGTATGATGTACTATAGGACAAAGGCAAGCTTGGGAATCTTGGCTTCATCTGGCACTAAGCATCTTTACAGACCAACTTAAGGCAACAGTTTTTTCTATCAGTGGCCATTTTTTACAGAATAATGTTATCTTTCACACTGCACAAAATCCTCAGGAAAATTTTAATGACATGGTTAGCACACTTGCCTCACAGTACGATGAGCCTAGTTTGGGTTTCCAGGTAGGGCAGATAATGACTTTTAGTTACGATGTTCAAAATTGGCGTCTATGAACTGAACCCAGTTGTGAACTTGCGTCAATGTATTTGCATGTATGCCTGCCATGCAATAACCTGGTGGCCTGTCCTGGATAACACCCAACGTCTCACTACTGTGTTGATGAACTCCAGCTCCTCCTACAGTGGTGAACAGGATAAATGGTTTGGATTTTGTTACGGAAAATATGTTTAATGTGTTGACTTGGCCTCCAAACAGCCCAGATCTCAGTCCGATGAAGAAAATCAAACCTGATCCAGGGACTTCATTTGGAAAGAGTGTGAAAGATGTGCTGTTAATTGCTTGGCCCCACATATGGCAAAGGTCTTGTGAGGTCCATGCCTCCACCAGCTGTTTTGCCTGCACAAGTGGGACTTATGTAATATTTGGCAGGTGGTTTTAAGATCATGGCTGATTGGGGTATATAATGGCATCTGCAAACTTTGGCAACATAGAAATATAAAGGACATTACATCTGAAATTATACACACCAGGAGAGTGACCCTATCCTTTGCTCTGTTTAAATGAGAGTTATCTCGAGCAAATTTGGAAATCATGTTGCCTTTTGTGCATGTGGCTTTAATGTATCCCATTATTTTCAGTATAAATAATAGCAGTGTTGACAATGGAGAAACATGTATCGAGACAGGGCCAGAACAACAGTGAGCTTTTTTGTTTTAATACATTTAGTTTTGTGTCGCAGTGTGTGAGTTATGTTTGTAGTCACAGCACACCCAGTTGGTGGCTAAACCCTGTTATATTAGTCTTTTCTCTAAAAAAAAAGGAAGTGGACACTCTCACCTTCCTGCATTTAGAGAGATTGCCAGTCTTACTGTCATTTGCGTGTGTTAGTGTTAGCACTCCCCATCTGACACCAAGAATATCATGGCCTCTTGTTTGCCGATCTCAGCCATGATAGCAGCCAGCTGGTTGAGGTTGCCACTGTGAAAGTGCTGAGCTTCCCAAAGGTCTAGAATCACAGACGTTGGACTGGGTTTTGATGCAAAAAAGCTCATGTGTCTGAAAACAAAGACAAAGGAAGAGCAGCATTAAGCATTTAAAGCTGTTAAACCTTAGTTCTTAAAATCTTTTTTTATTAAGGCACAGTTTAGATTATAGTAACAAAAGTGTAATATTTATTCTAAAATCCTTTAAAAGAGTAATTTATTTTGTGATTGCCGGATTTGAACACCTCTCTAACTGCTGCAGTCTGTAACCCATAGTGCTACAGTTAACAAGTGCAACAAATATCTATCATGAAGCGTTGATCGGCTGAATTAGTCACAGATTAAATCACTGGTTAAACAACTAAATGGAACCCCAACTGAAAAAAATACTAATTGAATCCACTCTCTGGTTCAGTGACTGGCTGACAATCACTCACTATGGGTAATGATGGCTCAGTGATCGAGGTAATGAACTATTGACTAGTAGCTTTAGGGTTCAAGTTTAGTCTTGGGTCAACCCTTTTGTTGAGGTTTAAACCCCTTAAGGATTAGTTGCTTTTGCTTAATTATGCTATCTCTCCTTATTTCAGGACTACAATTGGGCTGGGCTTCAAAGTTCCAATTCTGTATTATCTGTAAATTGTGCTACCATCTTCAGGGAAGCAGCTGTAAAAAAAACCCTTTGTATTTCACTTTTTTTTTGACCCACTGTACAAAACAAGACCCATAAATTGTCACAATATTTATACAATTGTCACAAAAACCTGACCTTAACTCTATTTATCAATTGGAAACAATTAATGTGTGTTGTCCTTGTGCTCCGAAACGTCTTTTTTAACCAAATATGGGTTTAAATAGAATTCAAACAAATTTAAAACAATTTAAACAAAATTACTTTCGTTTGGAACCAAACACAGCATATTTTCCAGTGCAAACGGTGATGACATCAGCAAGAGCTGTATTTGAAAAGCCGGTGATGGCAACAATAGAGACATGTGAAGAAGCCCAAAGCCTTTAATCATCTCCTTAACCTGCTCTATTGTTCACTTCCACTGTGCAACACCCCACATTGATGATGCATTCTTGATTACAGTAATTCCTCTCAAAACTAGTAAAAACTCCAGCTGGTTCCCCAAATAGCTTTATTGTGTCAAAATCCTGAATAAAACCAGTTTAGAAACCCTTTTAATCGATTGGTACAGGTATATAATTCTGGACTTGTAAAAAAGCTTTCTACAAACGTGAAGACTATAAAAGCTAAACATTTCCAAACAGAATGTCATCCAAACTGCGATAGGTGTGATAATCAGGTATCCACAGGCATTTGTTCAAACAATGCTGAACTCTCCTGACCCTGATTTACCCAAAACCCTTTACCAGATGTATGTAGGCAGTGCTTTCCACCGATTTTTTTCCCTGGAAGCTAATGGAAATTTGCATTTTCATTTAGTGCTTGTGTAGATTGTTTTTGGGATTTGCATGAAAATGAGCATTACTACTTTAATAGTCTCATTTGCCTTTTGTTCACCCTTTTTCTGCATAAAGGCAGTAATAAAACAAACTGATGCTGTGCTAATGTTACACAAGAGCTCGATGCTAACACTGTTTAAACAGTAACACATCTGTTAATCTATATTAAGTGAATGGAAATAGCAGTAAGTGGGCGCCTGTGTGGGAACAGAGCTCTGTATGCACGCTTTTTCATGCCGAGCTGTTTACTACGTATTCACACCTAGGGAAACATAATCTCATTTAATTATTAGTTTGAGATGCTCTTTTAGTTGATTACTGACAGCTTTATGTTTTTGAGGTTTACGTCATAAAGGAGCACCTGATTAAAAGTTCCAAAACGATTGGTAAAAAGCACTGATATTCAGGTTGCTTGTGACCTTTACTATTGACCAGGCGGAACCTTTCGGATCAAAGTCGATCAATGACAACAAAGCCGCGGAGCTTGTCGGCCAGCCCCGGAGGGAAGCGTCGAGACGAAGAGAACCTGTTCGATTTGACCCTCTTTTCTTTTGTGCCAAGTGCCCACAGGCTTCTCATCATACATTTCATCTCAAGAGTGGTCCGAATGCCGGACTTTTAACTGTTTCGAAAATTAACAACTGAATACATCTATCTCACAGACTAAATGAAAATAGATTGTTTTGCTTTCACTTATTAATTGGAGCAAAGCCTCAGTTATTGGTATGGACAATAAACTGGAGCAGGTAAAGCTTAATGGACAAATGAAGTCTACTTATTATGCTTCATTAGCAACAGGAAGTTAACTAGGAGCATAATTAAATCCCAGCCCGCTAATTTCCTGCGGATTCATCCCACGCTCAGGAGGCAGCCGTAGGTGAAAGATCAGTATGAGAATGAGAGAAAAAAGTTTGAATGCCATGACCCTGAACCCAAAGGTCCCAAAATACATGGTATTTAGTTAGATTGTTTTCAGAGCCATTTTCAGCAAGATTAGGTTTATTTGTGCTCTTGGGTTCGGTTTATTGGTTCAGGAAAAAAATACTGCAAAGAGAATCTAAATGAAGAAAAGGTTCATGAACTATTTACTGGTCCCATACATGGGAACATAGAAAAAACAGCATTCTGATATATTATTGGACCGCCTTAGGCCTGCATTCAAAATTGCATTATTTTAAGATGCTAATGCAATAACGCAACAATCATTTCAGTCTAAATTTGTATCAGCAATTGAATGAGATCTCATATTGACGAAGCAAGAGTCGAACCGATCTGTACAGTCAGTACAGTCCAAACACTTTCAAAGGGTCACGACTCAAAGTTTGGTGATAAAAACTTGTGAACGAAATTCCTTCTGTTCCCTGAACCCTCTTTTGGATTTTCAGCTTGTGCATCTGCACAGCGCCCGAGATGTTCTTTCCTGGATGGGCACGGGGAAGCCCTCCGCGACCCACGTAGAAGATTAAGTGGAAGATAATGTATAAATGAATGAATGAGGCTTGACATTTTTTGTATAGCTATATGCCCATTCCATTATTAAATAAATTAAAATAAAAATCATTGATGGCCCTTGCGAAAAACGCAGTGATCAACAAATAAATACCTGTCGAGCTTGAGTCTCTGGGCGAGTAGTCTCCAGTCAGATCCATTTGGACATGGAGCATCCAGACTGCTGCAGATCTTCTGCCGGATGAGGTAAGGGATCTGAAAGGCACTGGGGCCGGCCAAAGCTGGGCTGCTTTTATCCATTAGGAGCAAATCTGCATCCAACGGCCTTGTGTCCTACATGACCAGAGTACCAGATTATACAAAGTTTAAAATAAAGCGCTATTCATCAAGAAATCATTAGAATCTTTACTGAATATACACACTATAATGTAGGTTTTGCTACTTCTAAGAACATTACAAAGACATGTCAACACAACAATTACATTTGTATGAAAAAAATTGGACATCAGATTTCAAAGCCATTATATTTAGACATTTACATTTAGTCATTTTTCAGATGCTTTTCAGTTTCCATGTTCTCCCCCTGTTCCTCCCACAGTCCAAAACCATTGACTTAAGGTAAACTGAATTACCCTATATTTTGTGTGTGCCCAGCAATAGATTGGCACCCTGTCTTGGGTGTATCTGTAAAAATCTGTTCCATATTACAAAATAAATATACTCCACGATATGCCTTATGTCTTTCAACATTGCATTAAACCCTCATCCACTATTTCTTTATCACTGCCATCAATGTCAATTACAGTAATGAAGAAGAAAGTTGACCATTCTTTAGTTCTCTTTTTGTGTTTAGAAAAGCCATAATAACAATTCTGATTCTCACTGCTTTCTATTAAAACGCAAATAACCCCAGGCTGTAAAAAAAAAAAAAAAAAAAAAAAAAAAAAAAAAAAAAAAATAGAAAGAAAGCAGAACCATGAAGCAAAGCTCTGTTCTCGATGAAAACCAAACAGTGTTTCACCACAAACACCTTGTAACAGATGTCAAGCATTGTGATGGTTGGGTGATGATTTGTGAGTGGTTTGTAGCCAATGAAACGGGAAAAATTGTTACTGAGTCAGTGATGAACTCTGTTTTATACAGATCAGACTATGTTTAAGATGAATGCAAGACGTTATGCTAGGTCAAAACTGGGTCATGCAATAAAAAAAAGATCCAATGCACATCTGAATGGTATTGAAAAAGTGCTGAAATTGTATAATCTCAATATCTATGGCGGAACTTTTATGTACAGAATTTATTGAGCCGAAGCAATGCTTAAATCAGTGTGAGAGACAAACTCTTATTGTTGAAAATGTTAAATGTTAAAATGTACTCGTTTTATTTTATTGTTATTAAGAACAACACGTGTGTGTTTTTTTTTTTTTTTTTTTTTTTTAATAAAACTACAAAAAAGGTTTATATTTTTTTTTTTCCCATGTAAAGTATCCACAGAAAAAAAGAATGTGTAAATTAGTAGTTTGGATGGTAGTTTAGTAATATCTGAAAAAGAATATTGCATGCTTGTTTTAAAATGTTTATTTAGTAGAAAATGTCAGCTTATTTTCCAAAGT
Organism: Xyliphius kryptos; assembly: GCA_025769995.1. Taxonomy (NCBI): domain Eukaryota; kingdom Metazoa; phylum Chordata; class Actinopteri; order Siluriformes; family Aspredinidae; genus Xyliphius; species Xyliphius kryptos. The sequence goes on from JAOUQT010031258.1 coordinate 10,354, forward strand.
TCTTGTTATGGTGAATATTACATGGCTGGAAAAGACTTTCAGTTTAAAAAAGAGAGAGGAAAAAAAAGACAAAACCCAGAGACTTGAGGTTGCAGTCTCAAAGGCCCTTATCACAGAGTAAACACCATAAAAATATTTAGAAGATACACACTTAGCAAATCATTTTCCTCAAATTAACTCATGAGAGTTAGTTAACGAGCTGAGTGCAGTGCATTAAATCAGCGCGAGTGCTGAACGTTTCAGTGCCAGTGTAAACAAACTTCTCTCTCTCTCTCTCTCTCACACACACACACGCAGATCTGCATTACCTTTGAGATGTTGAAGTTGAGGCTGAAGCTCTGGCCTTCACCCTCCACCTGCCAGACACACAGCGTGCAGGAGAGCTCGCACGTACTCACACTCAGCCGTTCCAGTGTGAATGTGCAGTGCAATGTCCTCTGAGAGCCGCTCCAGATGTGATAGAATGGGATTTCCTACACAAACAGAGAAAATGCACACGTTCTGTTTTATTATAAATAAATGAGAATTACAAAAATGCCTACTCCAAGTTACTATTTTGCCTCAGCATGGAAACCCTTCCTTTAGATACATTTGAGTGTTTTGACATAAACCATAAAAACAGACAAACAAAACAGCACAATATCCAGAAATTAATAAATCTAAACTGGAATAACAATTGCAAGTGACAAGTGCCTAGTCTTGCTGTCAGGCTGTCTGGTCCTATTTTTTTTGTTTTGTGTTCATAGATTCATCCACCAGGATGTACTGTACATAAACTTTCTGGTTAATTTATTAAATATAGATCTTTGTTTTACACTTATTGTCATGACAATGATATGTGGATGCACATATATAAAAATAGTTTTGCAATGACAGACTGTGAACAATTTTTTGTTAGTCCACTTTTGTCGGATCTCCTGTGGTTAGGACCCCCAGAGGACAACCCCAAAGCAAATATCCCAAGTCCACTGACATCACATTTACATTAAGCAGACACTTTAATTCAAAGCAACTTATAAATGGGAGAACACATGTCTGCAGTTAAGGAGAAACCAGCTACACTGTAGTA
>JAOUQT010031267.1:0-11421 GCA_025769995.1 Xyliphius kryptos
CTGTTCCATTTGCACAACAGCAAGTGAAATTGATTCACAATCAGTGTTGCTTCCAAACTGGACAGGTTGATTTCACAAAAGTGTGGTTGACTTGGAGTTACAATTTGTTGTTTAAGTGGTCCCTTTATTTTTTTAAGCATTGTATATTAAACCATAATAAAAACAAATTTCTCATGATTATGACCATGAGCAGTTGATGTTTAGTGTCTGTGATGTGGACAATACCTGGCCCTGGACGTTCATGACCACCACTGTGCTGGTTCTGTTACACACTACAAAGTGGTCTGGGTTCTTGGGCACTAGAACAACGTTGTTAACCGTGATGTCAGAAGCTTCAGGTATGTCTGGAGTTTTGATGGTGATGTTACACACTGCCGTCTTGGAATCCCATACCTGATATACAAAACACAATTCTGTAAGCATTCCGCCTGATGGAAGACATATACAGTGAAATGCAGGAGTTGAGTTCCAGCATCACGGACAGGATGAACACACAGCAAAACATGAGCAAACATTCACCTTTACGGTTCCATCGCCCGATGCACTGATGACGTAATGACTGTTATGTGAAAATATAACATCGTTGATACAGGAGGTGTGGCCTTGGAATTCCCTTAGCATCTTTCCTGATTTCAGGCCATAGAGTCTGAAAGATATACGAGTTTTCAGTATTTAAAGACACTTTGTAAAACAGTCAGCACTTTTTTAACTACAAGATACTCTTAGAAGTTTTGTCCATTCATCCAGATGAGCATTTCTGAGATCAAAGGTTCCCCATGCCCATCCAGGTTTCGGGCGCTGGGCAGATACACCAAGGTCAGGGCGCTAATCTATTGCTGGACACACTCACTCACATAGCCACAAATACAAGCACACACTATACAGGGCAATTTAGAGCATTGAATTTTTCTTAAAGCCAGATCGGGATTTAAACCCAGTGCTTAGAGGCGAACATGTTATCCATTAAGCCACCATGCTGCCCAAGGTAAAGAAATAAACATATAAAATACAGAATAAACAGTGGTATAGATTAACATCAGGTTCTTATTACAGGATGAAAGATAATTATCCACCATGTTGTTTACTGCACTGTGGAACTCTGATTCACTTTAAAGGTTTAAATAGGTAAATGAATCACCTCTATTTTTCTCTCAGCTGCTTATTATGCTGCTGAATGTGTGAGATAGGAAATGAATCATTTTTTTCTTGCTCTGACTCCGAGCACACGTGGAATATCAGAATCCCTCCAGCCCACGCATGTCATGAGCCGAGCAGCCATGGCGCTGCATTCAGGCTGTTTACAGAACGAGTGGGAGACACTGGGTGCAAACATGTGCCTCAGCAATTGGCACAATTAAGAGCAGCATCCGATTCATGTCTCCTCCCTCGCGCATTTAGTACAGCGCTACAAACATGTTTAGTTTCCTCGGTCATGTTGTGAAGCATGTGGCTAATTGGACAGGGTGTGAGAAATCTGGTGGTGAGGAGAGTTTAGTAAATTCACTCTTCTGGCAGAGTTTGTGTATGAGGATGGAGTCAAGGTATTCAGAATGAAAAGATAAATGTTTATATTAGTTAGATACACATACAGGACACTATTAGCTATAGCATCTTGTGTCTTTCCTCATTACATATTTAAATAGTTCAATCGAACACACGTGTTCTACATATGGACTGTAGCCCCACAGAGCAGGTATTAATTGTATGGTGGATGATTCTCAGCACTGCAGTGACACGGTAATGATGTGTTAGTGTGTGTTGCTCTAGTACAATAATACCTGCTCTGTGTGGGTCCTGAAAATCAGAGAAGAGAGAAGTGCAGTAAGTGGAGAAAAAAATTAAGTAGGTGGAGAAACAGACTGTAGTCCATATGTAGTACAGATAAATGTGTTTAATGTATAAGGATGGACACATTTACCTAATAAAGTGGCCTGTACTGTATCTAATATCAACCTTTATCTTTGTATTATAGATACTAAGAGGAGTAATTTATTATGGAATGTCATAAAATCTTCTGTAAATCTAATGCACAAGTGTTTAAATATTTTGGGTCATAAAATGGTGGAAGTGCACCACTTCTAATAATCTCATTAACACTTAATGCTTTCAGAACTAATTAGCTAATAAGAAACATGGTTGGAACTTGACTTGTGTGTTGCACCTACACAACAATCAGTGTGCCATTAACCGAGTTCATTTCTGACTTCACAGGGAGGAGCGACTCTGAAGCAGAACATTAGGATGAGGAGAATTAACAAACCATAATCTGATCATCTTTTAAATTCTTTTCTCAGAGCAACCTGCATTAAAATCACTGAGTGGAACCAGGGTAGGGTGTTTTTGTGTGTATGTGTGTGTGTGTGTGTGTGTGTACCTGATGATCTGGTCGAAGGAGCCACTCAGGAGCTGAGCATTATCTTTACTGAAGCACAGACAGGTGACAGCTTTGGCGTGGGCTCGCTCGAATTTGCGCAGACAGTGACCATTCCGAATCCTCCACAGCTACATTGTGGGGAAAAAAATCCAATTACAAACCCCAAACATTTCCTGAATTGCAAATACAGTATTATAAAATGATGCTTAATGGGAAGTTTTAAAGCTTTTATATAATAGATAATATATTCAGATTATAACGTGGTCACAAGGCTGAAAGCCTAGAATTTTCTAAAAATTTCTGAACTGTAGCCATTCCCCCCCTCACACCCCTCTGCATCATGAGAGTGTTATTTATGTGAAAGGAAAAAACATACCTGTATTTTACCATCCTGTGCTCCAGACGCTACCATCTCAGTGTCGTTACTGATGGCCAGACACAGAACTGCATCATTCATCCTCATAAAATTGTCCTCTTCTTGGTACTTTAGATCCTACACACATTTAAAAAGACAATGTAATTATCATGACTGCCTGAAGTCACACAATGACCTGCACAACTGCCTGGAGGCGTGCAACAACCTTTTCGACTGCCTAGAGTCGTGCAACAAACTGCACGGCCTGGAGTTGCGGAAAAACCTTTAAGACTGCCTGGAGATATGCAACAACATTTACGACTGCCTGGAGTCACAGAATAACCTGCACAACTGCCTAAAGGCTTGCAACAACTTTTACGACTGCCTGGAGTCACAGAATACCCTGCACAACTGCCTAACGGCTTGCAACAACTTTTACGACTGCCTGGAGCGTAACAACCATTAGGATTGCCCGGAGGCGCGCAACAACCTTTACAACTGCCTGGACGTGCGTGACAACCTTTACGACTGCCTGGACGTGCGTGATAACCTTTACGACTGCCTGGACGTGCGTGATAACCTGCATGACTGGCTGGGGGCGCGCAACAACCTGCACGACTGCCTGGTGGAGCGCAATAACTTGCACGACTGACTGAAGGAGCACAAAAACCTGCATGACTGCCTGGAGATGCACAGCAAATTTTAAGACTGCCTGGAGTCGCACGATAACCTGCACGACTGTCTGAAGTCACACGATAACCTGCATCACTGCATGGAGACGGGCAACAACCTTAACAACTGCCTTGGAGGCTGGCAACAAACTTCATGACTGCCTTGGAGGCTCGCATTAACTTTTACGACTGCCTGAAGGCGCACAACAACCTTCCAGACCGCCTGGAGTTGCGTAACCTGCACGATTACCTGGAGGCTCGTAACCTTCATGACTGCCTGGAGGCGCAACAACCTGCATGACTATCTGGAGGCACCTAACCTGCATGACTGCCAGGAGGCGCCTAATCTGCATGACTGCCTGGAGGCGCCTAATCTGCATGACTGCCTGGAGGCGACTAATCTGCATGACTGCCTGGAGGCGACTAATCTGCATGACTGCCTGGAGGCGCCTAATCTGCATGACTGCCTGGAGGCGCCTAATCTGCATGACTGCCTGGAGGCGCCTAATCTGCATAATTGCCTGGAGGCACCTATCCTGCATGACTGCCTGGAGGCACTTAACCTGCATGACTACCTGGAGGCACTTAGCCAGCATGACTGCCTGGAGGCGCACAACAACCTGCATGACTGCCTGGAGGCGCACAACAACCTGAATGACTGCCTGGAGGCAGTGTTGTGTACTGTATGAAATACGGTGTTAGAAGTTGGACAGTGTTATTTTTGGATGGTATGAGCGAGAACGTGTGTGTACAGACGTCACAAGCTTTTGAGGTGACCCATATTCCACACCTCAGAGGTTCAACTGTAACCATGCAAACTACTCAAACAAATAAGGCAGTACAACATTAAAAGGGTAAAAATTCTAGTAAAAACTCGAAACATTTACACTCTAATTTCCAGTATAATCGTAAATGCGAAGATCTGGTAATGTAATCTACTTATATATTCAAATACGTAAACACTTTGAATACTGTATGTGTGTAGCTTATTAAATCTTTGATACAACTGAACACAGCTGTAGTGCAATCAAAAATTATGGTAAATCATATAATCACTGTTTAAATGGGTGTTTCTTAAAAGGAACATATCCCACAGTGAGGCAATGAGAGTGAGAGAGGGACTATATATCATAAGTGCAGAGTTCCTAACAAAATGTTTAAGAATATACACCACATGGATTAAGATATCAGAACAGGATATTTTATATTTTATTTTATAACAATAATAGCCTTTTTTGGGGGTGTGTCTATAAAAATCTCAGCATTTTCATTCGGAAGAGCATTTATGAAATCACTGATGTTGGATGAAAGGACCTGGTTCATATCTGTTCTAGTTCATCTCAAAGATGTTGCATGAGGTTTAGATCATGGCTCTGTGTGGCTAAGCTTCTTCACCCAGCCATGTCTCTGGACCTTACTTTCTGCCTTGGTGCTCATGCTGGACCATGCAAGGTGCTAGTTTTTATAAACCTCAGTTAACTAAATGAAACCCCTGAGGTTAATAATTTAGAGAACTGGTAAAAGTTTTTGTTAATATGGTGTATAGACATGTACAATATACAAATGTTATTTTTGGTACCTTGCAGATTTTGCCAGTCGTGAAATCCCACACCTCGATGAAACCGTCGACTGAGCCAGTTACGAGATACTGACCATCCGGAGAAAACCGTGCACACTCTACATGAAATTTTGGACCAAACTGTCTCAAACACACAAAACACAAACATGTCTGTAATTATAAGGAACCATCTAAATCATTGGTTTGCAACCAAAATGGCAAAACGCAAACATAATTCATGTTTATAAAGTGGATTTTCGTCATCGAGGAAAAGTTTCTCTGTTTCTTTAAAAAAAATGCTTTTAAACTCAATTTGCATGCATATGTATGTTTAAATGTGCTTTAAAAGGCTATTTCATTCATTCATTATCTTCCGCTTAATCCTGTACAAGAGTCGTGGTTGGGGTACCCGATGCTCATCCATGGGAGAACGTTTTGGGTGCTGATCCATTGTTTGGCAAACAGTCACTCACAGCCACACAAAAAAACACACACTATACAGGGCAATTTAGATAATTCTATTTAACTGGAATCCATGTTTTTGGAATGTGGGAGGAAACTGGTGAACCCAGAGAAAACCCACGCAGACATAGGGAGAACATGGAAAATCCATGTTCCCTTCAAAAAGGGAATGAGCTAACAACCAAGTCACTGCGCCGACCTAAAAGGCTATTTTTTACAAAGTGAGTCATGACTTAATGACAATCAGAAAATAGGGTCCCAGGCTAATACCAGATAGGTACCCCTGGACTTTATAATAACAGCAAAGGTCATAAAGCACATTCACAGAGGATCATAATTTAACATAACATAATTTGCATAATGTAGATAATTTCTTGGGGTTAGAATAGCAGGTTATGATGCATTGTAATGGTTCTGACAAAGTTAGAAAATGTACAGCTGAGACTTGAACCATCATATGTTAAGCACGGCACAGAACTGCTGCAAGTCAACAATATGAAACTTTAAAATTCACAAATATTTTCCTCATAGTCACAATAATAAAATCACAATCATCACAAAAAATTTTAAACTAGGTAACTAGAATATATGGTCAAAAGTATTGAAACACTATTGGACCACACAGTCATCCTAACTGGGGGCTAGTTTATTTATTCACAAACAAAACATCTGTAAGCAATGATTATGAAAATAATGGTGTCCCAATAGTTTTGTCCATATAGTGTATATGGTTCTCCAAGAACCTCTCCAGTGGGCGTTACCTTAAATGAGGTATTGAAATTGTTAGTTCAAAAGAGTAACTGTCACTGTTACCAAACAAATCATTCTTGGTCTTGTGGTAAAGCAGCAGCGTGTGTATGTGATGAAACAGATAAATTTGAATCAATGCTGGTCACTGCAGGAAGTGCTTTAGAATTAGTATACACCCACAGGCTGTACGCTAAAGGTCAGTGGTATTTGTTAGTGAAGTGAGAATGAGCTGAGTCAGTTCTGTCCTAAAGCCATGGCTTCACCGGCTGAAATCAATCAGCACCTGCAGTGAGTCAGCCCGTCAAGCCCCCGGCCTCAAAACCAATTATAACCGTGTGTGTATGCGAGCACGCGCGAGTGTGTAGCAGACAGTCCTCTATGCACTTTGCATACTGAATATCTGGCATCAACATGACTGCTGGCTCATCGCACTTCACTCTCCTACAGCACAGACTACAAGAGTCATGATAGACTCCTGAAATTACTCGTGTTTTAAGTAAATCTTCGGTAAACAAATTTCTGTACTGATCATCATTTTCATCACTCAAAAGATTTTCTTTGCTTGATACCAAGTCTGTGTGTGGAACAAAAAAAAGACCATGGTGAAAGGTCTGAGATCATTTTTTCATGCAGAACAATTGTAGAGATTTCTGACTTCCACACTAGTGGATTCTCCTCTTCAGCTCATCCAGCTCATCAGTTCTGTGTGAATTTTGGGTCAGAGGACTGTCCTTGTGTGAAACCCATCTCTGGGGTTTTTTGATTAGGAGCTATATTTTGATCTCATCTGACTAGTTAGATCTGTAAGATGTAGGTGCGGAAGGTTTTGTTACTTGACAGCAGCTGTGTTCTACTTTCAGGCCAGATTTGTGTATTAAAGTGAGAATGTGTGTGGGAATTATGCATATTTTAACATTAATTTAAATTATAAAGTATTGAGTGCTGAAATAAATTGAGGCTGAAGAACAAATGCCTCCGTGTAAAATGAATGCCTTAATACTGGTTTGTGGTTAATACAGAGTCTATGATGTACTTCATTTGTGGTATTTATGAAATTAAATATGCATAACCTCAAAATGCTGTCTATTAAACACTTAAATAATGAATTTTAGTAAAAATACTGATCAAATGCTGTGGGGAATCTGATAATGAGCGTTGTGTGGTAGTTCCACAGTTGCAACAACCAAAAAAGCATTTATAAGATACTTTACCTTAATTAGGTGGCTGAGCTGGGTTGGGAAGCGCTCCTCCTCTAGGTCCTTCATCATGGCTTTGCCCCGGAACAGATCTATAGACATGCCAGGGGGCAGGAGACCTTGATGCTGCTGCCACTTCAGGGACTGTGGCACCACAGAACATGTTACACTTACATAACCATCCCTGATAAGACGACCGAAGTGTGTCACTATGCTATTGCTAGATTCAGAAAGTCCCAATTACCAGCATGGCTAATGAGCCAAACTGCCTGAGCGCTTTAGTCTCCTGTAACCTATAGAGGGCGCTCTCACACAATCGGCCCTGTGGGAAGAGGACATTCCATCAGTCACCAATCTGCATCTTTACAGCATGGAATTTAATAGCGGTTATTGTGGTCACTTGTGGGTGTGGATTATTTCACAACTCATTAAGATTCATTTGCAGACCAAATTTAGCATCTGTTTCTTGAGTTACATGTGGGTGTGGCCTACGAACTGTTTATGATATGACTTCTAAACCATGAATTTAAAGCTTTTGGTAGGTTTATATATTCTATTTACTGGTTGGCATTGAGGAAAGAAGAATTCATGTCTTTAAGTTATTTTGGTAAAAGCTTTATAAGAAAAAAAATTAAAGCATTCAAACTTATCTAATTTGAGAAAGGTTTGGTTATTTCAGTTTTGCCATAAAATAATTCTGTGAACTTCTGAAGATCTCCAACACAAGGTCCTTACCTCAGCCCTGATAAACATTTTTTAAAACTGTGGTACTGATGACCTAAGTTAACCTTCAGTGACGGCCCACACTACTGCTCCTCTGAATAAATAGATAACAAAAGAAAACTTTTTACAGAAGAGCAACAGCTCCCATATATATAAAATAACTTGACCCATGACATTCAAAATGTTTCCAGCAGGGTCAGACGGGTGTGATGGCAGGGCATCCACTTACTTTTTTATGTGTTTAGTGGGGTATACAATCAGATCTAGATAATGACTAATATTTTATAAATCATTAAATATGGTTCCTAATCTGTGTGGAGTTTCCATGTTCTCCCCATGCCCACGTGAGTTTTCTCCTGGTTTTCCGGTTTCCTCCCACAGTCCAAAAACATGGTTTCACGGTAAATTTAATGCTCTAAATTGCCCCGTGTGTGTAGCTGTGTGAGTGTGTGCCCAGTGATGGATTGGCGCACTTTCCAGGGTGTATCTGCCCAGCACCCAAGACATTTTCCCCTGAATGGGTATGGGGAACCCCAACGCGACCCTAGTAAAGGATAAAGCGGAAGATAATGAATTAATTTTAAACAGGTTGTTCCGGTACTTAAATCTTGTCCAGTCATAACATTATTGACAATTACATACCCCTGACCGCTTTACGTTTGTATCACTGCGTAAAATACATTATTTTTCCGATTTTATGTAAATGGCAACTAAATGGCAGTATTTACAGAAACTGAAAACATGTTACTCAGCGATCAGCTTTCATTTTAAAAACTGGACTACATTAGAAAACAAATTGTTAGTGATTTTGCTTTAAATAAATGCTTTCATGAATAAAATTTATAGTGTGTTTGTAGTCTATAAAAGCAATGAGACACTCATAGTTGTGTATTATTGTAAACAAATCTCAATGTATAACTGTACTCTTCTGTGTAATACCACTCTTCCGTGATTTGTTCACAATAATGCATGCCTTCTTGTACATTATTGCTTTATTAAACAGTGAAGAAATTGGTGTGCAGAATTCAGAAAAAAAGTACTTGATAATGTGTTTAATGTTTATGAGAATTAGGACAGAACACAGAACCTACCTGCCCAAGCAGAGCCATGAGGCGAGAGGGAGGAACCACACTGACCTCCCCAACCAGAGCCTGAGCCAGAGACAGCCTGCGCTTCTCCTTACTGCTGCCTTTGGGGTAAGCCTATAATAGCATGAAGTCAAAAACCAATGGACCTTATTAGTACTGCGACCAAAAGTATGTATACCGTCTCAGGTAAAATTAGATGGATGCATTTCTATTCTAACTTTACAGCAAGAATGTCCTGATTTCTGGGTTGGGTGGACAAAGCGCTTATTTTGTGTTTTTGCAAGTTGGCATGTTCTCCCCATGTCTGTGATTCTGTCTTAGTGCTTCAGAGTTGACCCACAGTCCAAAAAATTGCTAGTAAGTAAAATGAACCCCTAGGTATAAATGCATTTGTCCATCCTGGAAAGTACAAATGACCAGTCTAAGGTGCTTCTCTGTATTTTGCAAAATGAGGGATGGGATAGGCTCCAACCCCAATGTTTAACCAATCAAAAAAAGCTAGTAACATAACGTAACGTAAATAAAAGAATTTAATACAAGAGAAACTTTTAGAGAAAGAACCTAAAAGGTTGATTCACATGCTGATACAGTTTAATAGCAGCTTTAATTACTGATTCAGTCTTATTTGGCACCAGCATCTAAAAACACAAAGACAGTGGACTTATGCATTGTGTGTCATTTTGAATCGATAATGGAATTGAGGTGTAATGTCTCATGGCAGCATTCAACAAGATGAAAGTGCAGATCAAAGCTCCTACCTCCTGTGGGTCGAAGTACGGGTTGGTGAGGAGGGTTTCCAGGTTTGAGTAACGCTCAGGCTGGGTGTGTTTCAGCATAATCATGGGATCTGTCTGGGCCAAAAGACACTGTGCAGCCCCTAGCTCTTTTAACTCGATCAGCTCCAGCACCACCTGCAGGAATGCACGCGCACACAAACACATAGCATCTCCATCACATCAATGTGAACTCAAGCATGAGATAATACTGTATAAGAGATTTCCAAACTGTATTGTTATAAGATGAACAGTCAATTTTTGTAATACAGAGGCGTGTCCACATAGTTTTGCCTGTACAGTATATATTCCCTTTCAAACTAGAGTTCAAAACACAAAAAATACAAGTATATTAATACTTTAGCCAGTTTGTATTGTTATTGGACAAGCAACCAATCAAATCCAAGATCACTGAACTCAAAACAAGATTTTTCTACACTATATGAACAAAAGTATTTAGATCATATGAACATTAGTATTTAGATCTTTAAGATCCTGTTCTAAGTTGGTCCCACTTCTGCAGCCTTTAGACTTCTGAAAGGTTTTCTATAATAAAATTTGGAGTGTGTTTGTAAAGGTTTAATCAGCTAGAGAAGCATTTTTATGTTTAGACATTGGGGTAAACGAACAAATTGTATCAGTGCGACTCACTTCAACACACCATCACCAGGTTAGGGTCACTACAGTACTGAGAATCACTCACTACCTAAAGATTCCTGTTCTGTGTTTTCCTGGCCATCAAAGACCAAGTAAAAGAGACTAACAATGTAAAAAACAGACAAATTACAGTCTGCAAATATATTAATTTTAAATTAATCTATATATTAAGTGGAGTAATACAATAAACAAAGGGTTAAAATAAGTAGATGTATGTAATAAAGTGGCTGGTGAGCTCATCCTGAATTCAGCACAAAAGGAGGAGTTCACAGCTGTCACTGCATTTACATCGAGCAGCTGCACATTAACATCCAGCATTAACAAGTACAGACATGGGGTTTGGATTTAAATGGAATATTTGTATGAATTTTTATACAGTATCTTCAGCACTAAAACCAGAAAACCTGGTCACTAACCTGCTCGTAGAGCTCAATCAGCAGCTGGTCCGGCAGTTTAAGATGCTGGATGGCCCTCAGCACAGAGTCCCACCGGCCCTCGGTCACGTCTCCCACAAAGCTGTCGATGCTGTCAACGGGATGCAGCACCACCGTGCTCTCCTCTTGCAGCGTGGCCAGAGTGCGTACCAGGTTGTTCTCCTTCAGGTACTGCATTATCAGCCGGATCACACTGCGCCAGCAAACCGGACAAACACCGCTGTCACTCCAGATGGAGGAATATAAGCACCAGAGCAACAAGGGGAACAAAAAAGCCCTGACAGATTTAATATATATATATATATATATATATATATATATATATATATCCCTTTATTGCTCAAAAAAATGGGCCGCACGGTGGCGTAGTGGGTAGCACG
>JAOUQT010031287.1:0-11421 GCA_025769995.1 Xyliphius kryptos
AAGTTGCTCAGGTAGTGCAGCTTATTCAGGATGGCACATCAATGCCAGCTGTGCCAGCAAGAAGGTTTGCTGTGTCTATCAGCACAGTGTCCAGAGCATGGAGTAGATACCAGGAGACAGGCCTTCTCCCCATGCCATTAACATTGAATAGATAATCATAAATCATGGTACTGACATTGCAATTATTTATTTGCAATCTCTTTTTGGGTTTTGATGTGAATATGGCTTAATAACCTTTGCTTTTTATGTCCTTATAGGAAACAAAACATGGACGTAAATATTCCTGAACTTGATGACCTTGATGACAAGTGGAGTGATCATGACCTTCTTACCTGGCTTAATAAAATACTTCAAACGAATTTTACTGAAATTAAAGAGATATGCTCAGGTACTACAACTGCCTATCATTTCATTTTGTACTGTGGAGAGTTAATGCTTATCACAGCCACATTGGAGCTCCTTCCATGCATGGTGTTGACCATTGCCCTGGTCGTATACAGTATGTCTTTGTGCTGCAGTAGAGGCATGCCCAATCGTGACGAATTAAAATGATGTCTAATTATTCTGTTGTGTTCCTGCAGGGGCATGTTTTTGCCAGTTGATGCATTGTGTCTTTCCAGAATCCATTGACCTCAGCAAAGTCAGGTTTCAGAGTCAGGATCAGGCAGACTTCATTCACAATTATGGTCTTCTGCAGTCAAGCTTCACAAGAAAAGGTGTCGTTAAAGTAAGCTTTTGTATCTTTAATTATTTTGACCTTTAACATGTTTAACTAAATGGCATAATTATGTAACTCATCAACTAACTTCATATGAAGTTAAGATTTTCATTCATTCATTATCTTCCGCTTATTCCTTTATGAGGGGGGGGGGGGCATGCAAACTCCACCCAGATTGGGATTCGAACCGGGATTCCCCTGTGCTGAGAGGCGAATGTGTTAACCACTAAGCCACCGTGTCGCCCCAGTTAAGATTTGATTTGGTAAATTATTTAAACCGAACTTTGACAGAAAGTTTCCTATTTCCAGTCTGTTCCAGAAAAGAAGCTCATTACAGGAGAATCAAAAACTACCACAGACTTCCTAAAGTGGTTTAGAAAGTTTCATCAAGCTAACGTGAATGAGCACATGTATAACCCAGTGGATGCACGCAATGGCCAAGATATTGCATGTGCAACACCCTGCCTAAGATTTTCCCTGACATCACCGGGGCTAAAGTGTGTCAATGCTGTTGGTAAGATTATATATGTTTCACTTTTATTATACGCTATTAGCGGAATACCCGTACTTCGCTCTGATGGGGAACGGTGGTATTACTTTAGTTAGATATTAAAAAAAAACAAAAAAAAAACAGGAAAAGGTGATCTGAGATATGTGGAAGGGAAGACTGCACGTTTGATCGTCTATGCTCCCAGGCAATTTTTCTTTGGGGATTATTGATAAAGTTTTGAGATTCATATGTAGCGGGGGTGGCCCCTGGTCCATACTATAAAATGCACATACACAATTTAAAATATACAGGGCAATACTCAATAAGTACTGGAAGGAAGTGGAGTAGGTGGCCCTCTGGTTGCGTGAGTGGTGTTGTGCAAATATTTGCGTTGATTATAAATATAAACTATAATATTTGCAGCTCTTTTTCTTTAATGGGCTGCTGGATCAGAAAACATTTTGGTTCCATGATCAAGATAAAAGTAAAGCTTTAAAATCACTTTCATATCTCAAGGAATTCTTAACAGGTGCAATGAGATGTGTCCATATCAAGTGATCATGCCGTAAATCTGAAACCACTTACGCAGAACATGTCTGGGACCCATTTTTGGTCGCGACCCACCATTTTAGAAACTTTGGTTAATACAGCAATCCATTATATTCCACTTATTCCTCTACTAGGGTCGCGGTGGTGTTCCCCATGCCCATCCAGGAGAGAACATCTTGGGTGCTGGGCAGATACACCCAGGACAGGGCACCAATCTATTGCTGGGTACACACTCACTCACACATCCACACACTCACACGAACACACACTATACAGGGTCATTTAGAGCATTCAATTTACCTGGAATCCATGTTTTTGGATTGTGGGTGGAAACTGGTGAACCCGGAGAAAACCTACGCGGACACGGGGAGGACATGGAAACTCCACCTAGATTGGGTGGCTTAGTGGTTAGCGTGTTTGCCTCGCATTGCTGGGGATTCCTGGTTTGAATCCCGATCTGGGTGGAGTTTCCACGTTGTCCCGCGTGGGTTTTCTCCAGGTTCTCCGGTTTCCTCCCACAGTCCAAAAACATGGATTCCAGATAAATTGAATGCTCTAAATTGCCCTGTATAGTGTGTGGATGTGTGAGTGTGTGCCCAGCGATGGATTGGCGCCCTGTTCGGGGTACATCTGCCCTGTGCCTGAGATGTTCTCCCCTGGATGGGCATGGGGAACCCTACCGTGACCCTAATAGAGGAATTACATAATGGATGGATGGACCTGTTAAACCATATGAATTGAAATTAAATGGTGTTTTTTTTGGTACAGGAAAAGAAAAGGAAGCTGTAGACACCAATGTTGATGTTCTTAAAAGAAGGTCCTTCGTGTATGATCCTCAGTGGCATGAAACCTTTGAATGGGTTAAGCCCAGCATGTTGGGAAACACATATGCATACTGCTCAACCTGTGACACAAATATAAATGTCTTCAACTCAGGAATCCTCAATTTAAAGTGTCATCAGAACTGTAAAAAGCATGAGACAGCAAAACTGTCATTAAGGGATGTTGATCTTGTACAGCGCTTTATACAGTCCTACTCCTCATCTACCTCTAAGGACCCGTGCGTCATGGCGAAACATGTTTGCAGTTTACAGTATGCAAAAGACACTTCATCTATGGCAATAAATATTCCATACTGTCTCTACCTTTATGGACACGTAAAACTAACCAATGAGACTGAAGATGGGAACTCTATTTATGTGGTACTTCTTGGTTTTTTTGATGAGAAGGACGGAAAGCCCAGCGTCCGCTTAGTTGATGTTTTTAAGAGTTTAGACAATGAGAACGCTGTTTTTGCATCATTGGATAGTATTTTCAACCAAAACGATCTGCCTTTTCATAACATGGCAGCATTCTACGTCGATCACAATGACGTTGCCACGGTTACCTCAAAGCTAAAGGAACGTAATCCAAGCGCAGTGGCACTTGCTGATCTTTATAGCTTGGCAGACGCAGCGTGCCAATATGGAGCAATGACCTTTACTGAAAATGTTCAGGACCTTATTGTTAAAATTCATGAGCATTATTGCACAAACGCTCCCGAAAACGAAGACCTCAAGAGACTTTTTAAAGATATGTGTTTCACTGAAGAGTCCGTTCAGACTCTCTCTAAAAACTGCAAGCATTTTTGTACTTTAGTGCACCGAATGCATAAAATGTGGATGAAATTGGCTTCGTATTTTACTTCCTGCAGTGAAACTGATGAAAAGGCTGAAGTCATTTGCTCTCAACTGAAGAATCCAAAATTTAGGCTCACATTCTTGTACCTGGATCATGGACTCGGACCCCTTAATGCATTTAATAATCGGGTAAAAAGATCTGAGGGGTCTTCATGTGCCGATCTCGTTCTGATTTTGCGGGAAGCCAGTGGTCTTTTGCGGTCCTACGCCTCCACTTTTCTTTGTCCTCGGGGCGTTGTACACTTCCTAAAGGAAAGAGATGCTGGAATCCTAGAAGACCCACAGTTTCATCTTTCAAACAGCGAGATGGACATCGGTGGGGCGGTAATTGAGGACTTTTTGTCCGAAAATGAAGCAGAACTGGCTGACTATTTAAATACGTTTCAGAACAAGTGTTTACAATTTAATAAAGTGCTCACAGCTTGCATTGCGGAGAGACTTCCGTTAAGCGATGGCATTCTGAGGAGTATGTCTCAACTTTTAAGCCCAGATGGAAAGCTAAAAGTCACCAGCAAGGCGGTAGCAGACCTCGGTGCCCTGTTTGGTCTTTCCGCTACACCAGATTCAGCTTCCCGGCTTAGAGAAGAGTTCTTAAAGTACCAGCTCAGTAAAGAAGAAGGTGATGAGGAAGTGGATAAGAAAGAGGATAGGCTTTCAGCTCGAGATCCTAGCCTTTCCTACGAGCGACACTGGACCTCTTTCCTCAAAAGCGCTCCCCAAACTTCTGTCTTTAAGAAGCTTATCTGTAGTCTTTTGGCCTTACCTTGTCCTCCGCTTGAAACCGAGAAAGTATTTGCCAAGGTAAGCAGATTTGTTTGAATTTATATTAATTTGAGTGTTGCCAGCACATTGTATGATTAAGAATAAGCTTTGAAAATAACCAATATACACTGTGGTATGGACCTCACAATGGGGTTTGGGAGTGGGGGTCAGATTTTTTATGGTCGAGCAGTTTTAGTAAATGCTTGAATCTAGTGTCTTTATACAATTAGGTCCATAAATATTTAAACAGACACAACAATTTTTTCACTTTTGATTCTGTACATTGCCACAATGAATTTCGAACCAAACAATTCAGATGAAGTTGAAGTTTAGATTCATTCATTCATTATTTTTTGCTTATTCCATGCCCATCCAGGGGAAAACATCTCGGGCGCTGGGCAGATACACACAGGACAGGGCGCCAATCTATCTCTGGGCACACACTCACTCACACAGCCACACATCCACACACACTATACTGTATATATTTTGACTTGGGTCGATATTTAAATTTTAAATAGAACGTTCAAATAGTTTGACGATGAAATAATATTATTAATTGACATTTTATTTGTGTTTCATGTCCCGTCGTTTATCGTCGTAGTGATGTCATAGTTTAAAGTTTATTTGGCCTCGGGTCTGGGTTTGTTGGCGGTGGATGGAAAATGCAGTTGATTTCCATTTTTTGGTTGATAAAAAACGCTGTGCTTGGTTGAGATTGAACGCATACTTTGTTACATATTAAACATTTCACATTACTTTTGTGAACTTACTGGTATTACTCATTTACAAACAGTTTTTATTTATAATTGCTTGTTCAAACTGCCGCAAAAAATTATTTTACCCCAAAATATCATGGAGTATGTATTTAATCCCAACCAAGCACAGAGTTTTTCATCACCATGAAACAAACAATGGAAATAGTCGCTACAAAAACTATACATTTTACTGCCAAAGACTTTAGACCTTTGGTTTTATCCAAATAAAAAACGTACAATTTAAAAAATGAAATTATTTTCCGTGTATTATGTTAACAAACATATTCATGTGCATGTGATATGCAGCTGTGTTCCAGGTTGGCTGATAACGCTGATACCGAAGTAGTGGAATCAACCAACAATAATGGTTCATCAGAGATTAGTAGTGCTATGGCCAAACCGGTCAGAAATGGAAGGAAGGTGGCATCAAGTAAGCAGAACCTTAAAAATACATTCTAAAAAAAAATGTCACTTTATACAGCTGGCAGTTGGTTCCGTTAAAAAAATGCAGTTTTACATAAAACTGTAGCAACCAAGATCATATAACAGACTGCAATTTCCCCCTGGGATTAATAATTTATTCTGATTCTGACAACTTCAATGGTTGTTTAATAGTCTACGTATGCATTGTGTTTAACGTAAATCTAAATAATTCATTCTTCTTCTTCCGCATAATCCCTAACTAGAGTCATGGGGGGTGGGGGGGTTCACAATGCCCATCACAAGGAGAACGTTTCGGGCACTAGGCAGATAAACCAAGGACTAGGTGCCAATCTATCCCAGGGCACACACACAGCCACACACACATACACATTCTATATGGGGCAATTAAGAACATTTAATTTACCTTATATCCATGCTTTTGGCCCGTGGGAGGAAACCGGAGAACCTGAAAACTATCGGGATTTGAACCTGGAACTTGGCGAACATGCCAACCGCTAAGCCACCTCCCCACCGTTAAATAGATTACATATAAGTGAACACGTTTGTGTTTAATGAGTTTTTTTCATGAAAGCAAATTTATAAGTGCTCATAACTGTTTATAATATCTTTAAAAGAGACTGCATACATGCTTATTTTAGCTTATAAATACTCCTTACAGATTTATCTAATCATTTAGTTTTAAGTAAGAATGTCTAAACATCCAAATAATCAAACAATTAAATAGGTTTATATCATAATGCATTATGCCACTTTGTGTTGCAAACCCTTATGTCGATTATCCAGCGGTAGTTTGGCGCCCTGACCTGGGTGTATTTGCCCAGCGCCCGAAATGTTCTCCCCAGGGTGGGCGACCCTCGTAGAGGACTAAGCAGAAAATAAGGAATGTCAATTAGTCAATTTATGACTATGAACATTTATGTACATTACAACAGCTTATGACAAATTTTATAAAGCTTTATAAGTCATTCTGTACTACTATGTATGTAGTCTCTTTTGCTTATAAGCTTTTATAAACCGTTAGGGGCACTTGTAAAGTAATTTTCAGGAAAAGCAATCGTTAAACACAAAACATAAGGTTTTATGTCACTGGTGTCTATAATTGGTTAAATAAACAGTTAAAATATATAATTTATAATGCATTATGTCACTTTGTGTTATAAAGCTTTATGGCGTTTTTATAACACGTTATGAGTTTGGTTATATAAATCTGTGGACATTAACAAAGGTTTATAACAAGCATTATGAATCATTAGGAATAATTTATAAATGTGGTAATAATGCATTATAAATACTGGTTTCAGGTAAAGTGTTACCCCATCTACTTGCCCAAGCCATATAACAGTTCTTTAATGGAAATGCACTGGGAGGGTGGACTGGAGCCCTGAATACCTGCTTGACATGTCCCCTGGTGTCTGTTGGGTCGACAGTTGATGTTCCAGAACCAAACAAAGATTTTATTTATCACATTCCTAATTTGGCTCCTGTGAAACCACAGGATCGGAAAACAGACAGATAATTTGCCGTCTTTTGCTGCAGCTAGGACTTTTCCTTTCTCCCATTCTCTAAGCCTATCACTACTTTGCACCTTTCTTAGAAAATTAACTCACCTCAGGAGAGCTGTAGTTCTCTAGCTGCTCACTGTTTTTTTTTTTTTTTTTTTTAACAAATCAATGCAGCTCTGCCATTAAAGGCAAAGTTTTTTCAGTAATAAATCACAAACAGGGCCATTATTAAAACTTTTTTTCTTTTATATACAGTCCAGGCCAAAAGTTTGGACTCACTTTCTCATTCAATGCAGTTTTTTTCATGACTATTTACATTGTACATTCTTACTGATAGCCACCCTTTGCTCTGTTTACTGATTTGCACAATCTTGACATTCTCTCAATGAGCTTCAAGAGGTAGTCACTTGAAATGATTATTTAGTATCATTAATTAGAATGCCAACAGTGTGCAAAGTAGTAATCAGAGCAAAGGCTAGAAATTAGAATATAAAACATGTTTAGAGTTTTTTCACCCTCTTTTGTTAAGTACATAAATCCTTATGTGTATATTCATAGTTTTGATGCTGTAGGAGGTTTGAATATTAATACTAATTGTAGTAATATTATTCTTATTCTTACTTTCTACAATGCCTTCAGTGAGAATCTACAATGTGAATAGACGTGAACATACAGAAAACGCATTAAATGAGAAGGTGTGTCCAAACTTTTGGCCTATACTGCATATTAGTAAAAAAAAAGTCAAACAAAAGCAAAAAACAAAATTAAAAAAAAGGAAAATAAAAAAATACTACATCAATAAACATTTTAATATGTTTAAACAGTGCCATACAGTATAAATTTCTAATTAATGGTTTTGGAAAAACCCATTTGTTATTTGTTAATATATCGTTTTTACATTAAAAAAAAAAAGGAATACAGTTAGGCCCAGAATTATTTGGACAGACAGACAAGTTTTGACATTTTAGTTGTTTACCAAACTATATTAAAGCTAGAGTTATATAACTTGAGTCATATTAACTCAGTGTATTTATATCCTAATTAGCTGCATTAGCTATTCCTTTATTTATCCATCATCCATTAAGCAGGTGAAAGGTCTGGAGTTGTTTCCAGGTGTGGCATTTGAATTTGGAAGCTGTTGCTGTGAAACCCGCAATATATGGTCAAAGGAACTCTCAATGGACTGAAACATATCGTAAGGCAAGAAAAAAAAGAAGAAATCCATCAGAGAGATGGAATATTAGAAATGGCCAAATCAACATTTTAGTTAATTCTGGTGGGAAAAACGCGCTGACAACCCAAGCTACTCAAAAGGACCTGGACGTCCACAGAAGAAAACAGTGGTAGATTATCTCAGAATCCTTCCCATTGTGAAGAAATCCCTCTTCACAACATCCAACCAAGTGAAGTTTCAATCAAGTTTCATTTCAAATGGCATAACTGTCCAAATATTTCTGGGCCAAACTGTACATACATAAAATCTATATTAATTATAGAAATGTGTTTTCCAGAGATGGTTGACATATCTTTCTCAGTGAAGCCGTGCACAGTGCGCCTGCAGAGGATAACCAGTAAGACATTTGTGAACAACAGCTTACATGGTTTTTGAATAAAAAATTGACAGCAATTCCCTTGAATTAAAATTGCAATTTCAGTTTATTTAAATTTTATTTGTGATAGTGGCATTGTCTTAAATGAACTTTATGATGTCCAAACCTTTAAAAGAAATCTAAAAACACAGTGGCAGTGCAAACTCCCTGAGATTTGTTTTTTAAAAGAAGTGTAGGGTCTTGTTAACAGGTTTGAAACAGTAATAACATCCAGATTCTGTATAAATTCTAAAACCGAATGTGAATCATTAATAAATGAATTGTATTTGGTACAGTTATTAACATTTAGTAAACATTCCTTTCATTCTCTGTAAACTTACCTCTGCCATTACTTTCCTCACATGTTGTGACTAACTCTACTAATTCTTCCAAGAATCACATTGAAAGTGTCTTTATAAGCTAGGAAAATCCCATTAAAGAGCCACTTTCATTTTAAAACTAAAAACCTTGATTTTTTTTTTTTGTGTCATATGGTGTTTACGTTTTTCTTTTAGAGATTGATTTGAAGAAGATTGACCACACAGACTATGTTCAAGATTCAATTAATACTGATAAAAAGGTAAATAGAGTTTTTTGATCATTCTGCAAACACTAATTCTTATCAAAATCGGCCTTTTGTGCTATTATTCAACCATTTTTTTCTTTGTGTATTGTAAGTTCCTAGTTAGGGTTTAAGTGTGTATAAGTATTTCTAAAAATATATATAGCTCTGGTGGGGTTTTATAAAGCAGGGATTCTCAACTGGTCTCATTTAAAAAAAAAATAGCCCTAAAAATATTATTAGATAAACATATGCATGTAAAGTAAACTTTTATTACAAATTTAAACAAGTTGGCGGTTACCATGGCAACAATGCTACAGGCGCTGACATGTGTCTGTCTCTTTTATTTGTTTAAGATAAAATACAAGTACAAAATTACATGAGTTTATTATACATCCATTATGTTGTGCTTAATCCTCTATTAGCATCGCAGTGGGGTTCCCCATGCACATCCAGGAGAGAACGTCCTGAGGGACACCCAGGACAGAGCGGAAATCTTTTCGCTGGCCACACACTTACACATCCATGCACACAAACGCAGCGCAATTTAGAGCATTCAATTTACCTGGAATCCGTGTTTTTGGAATGTGGGAAAAACCTAAAGAAAACCCTCGCGAACATGGAATGTCCACCCAGATCAGGATTTAAACCGGGAATCCTTCAACCCAGGACAGGGAGTCAATATCGCTGGGCACATAACATGGGGCAATTAAGGAGTCAATCCATTTTTCATTTTTTATGTGTTTTCATTGCTAATCCATTTGCCAACAATCGATTTAAATCAATGAAATTGATTGGGCTGTCAATCTAAAGGTTGTGGGTTCAAATACCAGGTCTAAAGTACCAGGTTACTATCTTTGGTCCTTGAGCAAGGCCTTTATGCTTGATATTTTGGTGTTTCGAATATAGTACCAGAAGCACTTATAGACGCGCACACACATACCATTTACGCAGCCACGCCCCTTGTTTACAATGTGCTCTAAAATTTTAAACATCCCAAATGGGATAGATATATCAACAAAAATTGGATTGGTGTTGGAATCGTTCGTGATGCTGTTTGGTGCGTGCTACATACAGATCTGCTTTGGAAGATCAAATTTTAGTCCTGCACACTGACATTCACATGAATTCAAGCGCCTCCGCTGGTCATTTTTGTATGTGCAGTCCACTCAATTTCATATCATGATGGTTAATTTTTTACTTAATGCTAAATTGTTTTCATGATCTGTATTTATGTCTGCTTATGTTTTTGTGAATGTATTTGATAAGCAATTGTAAAACTGTTCTTATTCTTCATTCTAGTTAAAAGATAAAGCAATTCCAGCTGTTTCAAGAAGGAAAAAGTACCAGGTAATTTTAAGTCAAACGTACGTACTAATTATTGGCCTGTACACAAGCATCATATTAATTAACCAACCGTTAATTTTGAAAGTTTTTATAGCCTAGCGTTAAAACTTGAAGTAATAGCCCAAGATTTACATAAAGCACAGCACAGCTAAGTGAAACATGTTTTTTAGAGTGCTAAAGGGATCGTTTTGCCTACTGCGCATACACACAAAGGAAGTCATACTCCACATTTAACCCATCAATGCGAGAAGGGTTGGTTTTAGGACCGCAGTTTTAGAACCACAATTTCAGGGCCCTTACCTTTTGTTAAAGCTGACTGAAATAATTTTACTGTTATTTAAATGAGCTTTTCTGAAATGTGTACCTTCATAAATTCCATGTGTAAATTCTCTTTTGTTTTCTCTTTGTAGAATAGCAAGGGCTTCAAAATTGGAGCATTAATATGGGGATATAAAAAGGGTTATTCTTGGTGGCCTGGTGTGGTTGTGACCTCGACCGCAAAGTCATCCTCATCGTCTATGAGACGGATAGAATGGTTTGGAGAAGGCGTGTACTCAGAAGTAAGGGTTTTGTCAACTCATCTTTTCTTATTGGAAAAAAATCTGCAAAATTATCAGTTTCTCTGATTTTAAAGGGAACACTTAAACAACACAATGTAACTCCAAGTCAAGCACACGTTTGTAAAATCAACCTGTCCAGTAAAGAAGCAACACTGATTGTTAATCAATTTCACTTGCTGTTGTGCAAATTGAACAGACAACAGGTAGAAATGAGAGGCACTTAGCAAGACCCCCTCCCCCCTTCTGTAAAGGAGTGCTTCTGCAGGTGGTGACCACACCCCTTTTCTTTGTTCTCATCCTTTCTGGCTGATGTTTTGGCTCACTTTTGCATTTGGTCAGTTCTCTCACCATAGAGGTAGCATGAGGTGGTGTCTACAACCCACTCAAGTTGCTCAGGTAGTGCAGCTTATTCAGGATGGCACATCAATGCCAGCTGTGGCAAGAAGGTTTGCTGTGTTTGT
>JAOUQT010031296.1:0-11421 GCA_025769995.1 Xyliphius kryptos
CTGCTTTTCCCCTCATCCTTTTCAAAGCTTCCTCACTTCATCCTTGCTTATATTTGCTACCTCCTGTGCATTCCACTCTTCTTTCCCTGTCATTTACTTTATTCATCAGCTCCTCAAAATGCTCCTTTCATCTTTCCCTCACCCTCTCCTCACCTATCAGTACAAATGTATTTCTATCCTTGATCACACTGACATGTTGCACATCCTTTCCCACTTTATCTCTCTGTCTTGCCAGCTGATACACCTCCTTCCCTACTGTATAACCTCTTGTGCAACTCATCATAAGCATTCTGCTTGGCCTTTGCTACCTTCCTCTTTGTCCTACGCTGCATCTTTTTATACTCCTGCTTCCTCTCTTCAGTCCTCTCCCTGTCTTCCTCGCTAACCTCTTCCTCTAAGTAAACTCCAATTGCTGCTGCTTCCTAGTCATCTGGAAGCCCTTTACTACCATGCAAAGCCTTTCCTAACTACTCTCTAAATTCCAGAGACACTCTAGCTACACTCTCCTCTGCCACTACCTTTATATCCTTACACCAAATCTACCCATCACCATGGTAAAATTTTTTAAATACTTTTCTTAATTTAGACTTAATTAGAACTTTGTTGAATTATTGTCCAGACACCTGCTTCAGTTATTTGAGCTGTGTTATATTATTAACCCCCAGCAATAAAATTGACTAAATTTCTCATTTTGTATTTTATTTTATAAACTCAGCTTGTAGACTGCAAGCAAGCCCTGTTTGACTGCTTTAATGTAGTCGTTACATCAGCCTTCTCCAATGCCTTCTGTCAATAATACCTTATATTAATCTGGCTCATGATAATCCAGTCCACACCAGTCCAGATTATTCTCAGCCTTCCATGTCTTCTGACTCCCTCATCAAGTCGTGTCATTACACTTCATTTATGTTGTAGCGTCATCACATGCCCAAGGTAAAGGTAAATTGCAGGATTTGATGTGGTTCAGTAAGTCCTTTTGTTTTCAGGCCATCTTCTAGACTTACTCGGTGGTCATCATCTTTATCTGGAGGAATTTGTTCTCAATAGCGTGAATACATCTTTCTTCACATCTATATGTGGCTACTTACTAGAACAAGGCTTTCATCAGTTGTAGCTTGGTGTTGGTGCTAATTGATTTGTTTTCCCAGATCTTTGTTAATTTCACCATCAGTACCATGCCCATTGCCATTCTTGACTTCACTTCCTTGGCAAACTATACAGTATTTGTTGCTCTACATCCCAAATACTGTATGCAAAAGAGTCCACAACTACATTGTTATATTGATTTGACATTTATAACCTGTATTCCTAGAGTGTATATGATGTGTTATTTAATCTAATCACTTGCCACCTGGGAGCCGCTTTGACCCGAAACTTTTGACAGAATTCCAAAAAAATATGCACAGTTGTTTTTTAAAAAAAATAGTTTTATTAAGAACAAGATTCTTGTTCAAAGATATTTACACACTCCCATCCTTAAACCACAGATTGTTTCACTAAAAGTCTCTGATTACTCTAATCAGGTATTCAGAAATGCAGCCGCTAAATCTTGGTTATCTTGTTAGACTCATCCAGAGGGAGATCTAACAATCCATAGGCTCCCACATGAATAAGCCGCTGGGGTATGAAGCATTCATTATGGGGTTGAATAGGACAGAAAATGAGGAGGATCCTTTGCACAGTCATTTTTTATTACGTTATGGGGTGCTGTCTGTATTTTGATGGAGAGAAAGAGGATACTTTTTTATCTTTCACTAAAATGTTAAGGTGAATGGTTCTCCCTTATATAAATGAATCATTAAAAACGTAGTAAATCATATTAACTGCATAATTAATGACTTCCTTAAAGCAACAATGTTTAGTTTAAAATGGACAATAATAAATATACACTCGCCGGCAACGTTATAATGGCAGTGTGATTGGCTGATTAGATCTTTTGTAAAAAGCAATTTAATAGGTGTACCTAATAAAGTGCCCGGTAATTGTACTTGCAGTTAATTGGTAATGCAGATTTCATAAAACATACACATCTATAACAGAATTTGTGCTGAAAATAGGGTGGCTTGCGCACAGTACTGTATGTGTATAAGGTGGCACGTTGGTGCTGCAGGTAGCGCTGTATTTGATTCCCTGCTGGGATTACTCAGAAAATTTTTTGTGGTGTTTGCATGTTCTCTCCGTGTTCCCTTGGGTTTTCTCCAGTTACCTCACGCATTTCAAAGACATATGAGCCCTACAATGGATTGACCTGTAAATCCTTGCACATTAATAGTAAGAAAATGAATGAACGATGAATGTATGTGTATAACTGCAGCTGTTTTGAGGCATCTAACGTGTTTATTATTGTCTGTCTATCGCATAATTGCATAAATACATTTAGAAAATGTATAGGATCTCAAAATTGCAGGACAGTTCTGTCCTTTCTCTTGGCACACACTCAAAAAGACCTCTTTTAGGGGTGGAAGAAAGGAAGTAAGAGTAAGTGTTTGAGCAATGTATGCCACGGTCAGAATGAAATGGATCAAAAAATATATTGAACAGGAAACACACACACACACACATACACAAACCTAATTTCTTCCTCTGCTGCACTCGAACCTTGGCCGAGAAGACATAGGTGTAATAGGGCACTGAGACTATTTATGTTACAGTATGATTTAGCATCATGTGTCTCTTTGCAACATCACTGCAACTCAGTACATAGTTTTTCTGACTCTTAACAAGACTGTATTTCCTCTTTTTCTGTAAAATTAAGTTAAAGATATGCAAATTAATCTAATCTAATTATAAAACATTTGGGCACTTCATTATGAGTTCGCTATACAGCACCGCATCCCATTTTCTCTGCCAGAATAGGATCTCTTTGAGACACTGTCAAGAAATTGTGCAATAACTGCCCTGCCTCACTTTCAGTATCACAGGATCATCACCTTTGTCAATTTTAGATGAGCTTTCAATTCAATTAAAATTATATAAATGCAGTTTGTTTGTTTTTTTACCTCTAATGACATGGATGGTGACCGTGGCAAGGAAAAACTACCTGAGATGATAAGAGGAAGAAACCTTGACAGAAACTAGACTCAGAAGGGAATCAGAAAACGAAATGATTAGACATGATTATTGTAAATGAGCAATTTATTAGCTATGACATGTGTTAGAAAACAAATTCTGCTAAGACTAGCAAGAGCAGCATAGTTCAAAATGAGATCCAGAGAGAACCCTGAGACATTAAGGCATCCAGTTACCAACAACCCAGTTACCAACACCAGACAGACTAAGCAATGATTCTTTTAATCAGGTAGTGTGAACTGATCAAGCGACTGTGGATGTCACGTATTGTTTCCAAGATGTCATTTAGACCAGTATATGGCAATGCATATTTATATGATAATGATCTACACCATGTAGGTTTTACATCTGTAGCACTGTAACATATAGTATTTCATCAAATATTAAAGAAAACACAAGATTACTCAAGATTAGCTTAATGTAATTAAGTATGTATTATTTTCCCTAAGCAGTTCAATCAACTGGATATTGTTTGGTTTGATGCATGCAAGTCATATTTATCTCAACTCATCTATACAGTACTATTGAAAGAGCGTCCATAAACATCAAATTCTTACTCTAGTGGTCACAATTATGGGCAATCCTAAAGGCACTCAAAACAATTTTTTTCTAGGTGTAAAGTAGCCACCCTAGATGATTTTTAACCAGGTGGGCCGTTCCTTCCTGCACATGCCTTGAGTCTACCAATGCTCAATTACCGTGTGAAATGTTTAACAAAACGGGTCACAGATTACTTACAGACTCCAACTAATAGCTAGCGTGCTAGCTATCGGGAGCTACAGCCAGTGAGAATGCAAGGTATTGAGTAAAGGGAAACCACAGGGAGGAGGTTTTCTACACTGACTGGCCACAATTGCTTGTTAACACTAATATTTTATCAGGCAACCACATTCCGCTAATCAATGCATTTAGCCATGTAAAGGAGGTCAAGACAAGTTACTGCAATCCGAGCACCAGAATGTGGATGAAAGGTGATTTAAGTGATTTTTAACGTACATGGTTGTTAGTGCCTAACGGGTTGGTCTGAGTAGGCATCGGTACCTCAAATAACCATTTGTTACATCTAAGGAATACAGAACACCATCTTCTGTTGAAAGTATGCCACAAACAATTAAGTCATTAATTCTTAATAAGACATTAATACGAATGATAGGGCAGAGGCATGATATACTGTATGTTTTGACAGAATACATTGGCATACGCACACGCATGTTACAGTACTTTTAACCTGATCAACCATGGCATAATAACGTAATACCTGCACCTTCGCTTCAAAACTATTTAGTTACCTCTAACTGTTTTTAAGAACAGACCGTTCCTGCTTCTTCCTCTTATCATCTCAGGGAGATTTCCTTGCGAATGTCACTGTCCGACTTGTTCATTTAATTATGTCCTGTTTTTAATTTCTGTAAATATTCTTCGTTACAACGTTCTATTGTAAAAAGCATTATAGAAATACAGCTCAATTGAACCTAGAATGTGTCCATGACCTTAATGTACCCTGTACAATGTAATCTAGATGAGTTCAATGGTTATTCTTCTCATATCTTTTCATATACACACTCTATTAATTATCAATTTCAAAAGTATTCACTAAACCCATCCATGCATTAGATCACTGGCACTACGACATCATTTTGTTTATCAGTTCTCAGATGCCAGTTGGCAACAGCGTGTACGTCTCTCATAGCTTTTATCATCTTGTCTGTCTGGCAGTGGAGGAAAGGAAGAAAGGAAGAAAGCAGAGGGCTGGAGAAAGCAGATTACTCAGATCCTTCTTGTTAAGTCAGAGTCGAAGCTCAGGATCTTAAACAATATTATTACCATCGGCAGATTAGTCAGCCTTAATGTCTTCTGTTATACTCTGCTCAGACAGACACTCAAAGAGCAAGTAACAGGAGGTTTAGGTTGTCTTAGCACATTGGAAAGGTTGCTCCATTTCTCTCATTTTCTAAATAGTCACAGCTCTTTCAGAGTGTGTTACCTTCCTTCAGTCTTTTATTATTATTGTCTTTGTATTAATATCCCAAACATTCTACAAGAGAGCATTTAGAGCTTATCTCCTACATTAGTGTAATCAACAGGATTTAGATTATGTTGGATGCATGAAAGAGTTACTCTCACTGGCCAATTTATTCAATTTCTTCAATTGCTTAACAAAAATATCTAATCAAACAATTACATGGCCACAACTCAGTGCATTTTGTCATGTATAGGTATTCAAGAAAATTCTCTTAAGTGCAAACTGAGTATCAGAAAGGTGAAGAAAGGTGATTCAAGTGACTTTGCATAAAGTTTATCATTTATTTATTTATTTATTTATTATGCTTAAATAAACAACAATTAAAAACTCAAGACAACTTCTGCTCATTAATTGATGACTGACTGAGACAATAGTGCAGGAACAACTGATATACACTGAAACATCAGCGGTGGATCCCACGAAGAAAGCATGCCATCTGAAAGAGCACACCTACGCCATCTGCGCCAGACTCGTTTAACTTCACCGAGTTTACATAAGAACCCAATGAATCCTTGTGTTTAAAACACACATGGACATGATCCACACCAGACCTGTTTAATCCCATCTGATATCGCAGAGTTTGCATAAGGGTAACATACCATCATGTTGCACATTCAACTGGTTCAGTGCCGGATGTTCAGTCAGTCCTCCTCCGTCATTAGCGATAATGTTAGCTGTAATAATTGCACTCTAATTAGAACTCTGACAGTGAAGATTTTAGAGGTCCGCATCCAATTATTAGAAAGGGTTAGTGAGAGTGATAACAGTATTGTTACGTTAAGGGAAAGTCTGGATGCCTTAGGTGGAGATAGAAGTTCCTTCTCTCCAGCTTTAGAGCCCTTGCAGCGGGGCACATGGGTGACTTCAGATATAACAGGTAATCCTAGGATCTTATGTTAATATTTTCTGGTTCTAGTAAGGATTCTGGCCGCTGCATTCTGAACTAACTGCCATTTGTTTATGCTCCTACCGGAACAACCAGACAACAGGGCATTACAATAATTCAACCTAGAGGTAAAAGCAAAGTTTTTCTGCATCATTAAGTGCCAGCATGAATAAATAAATGAATGAATGAATAATTACAAAATAGTTTAAATTTAAATAATCCATGTAAATTCAAGTACTTCAATAAAAAATACTATCAATAAAATAATAATAAATAAAAAAGACTGGGTGCTAATCCATTGTAGGGCGCACAAACACAATCACACACACATTCACACACTAATGGGAAATTTAGAGACACCAATTAATTATGCAAGTCTTTGGAATGCGGGAAGAAACCAAAGTACCCGGAAAAAACCTGTGAGAACACGGGGAGAACATGCAAACTTTAACACAAAAATTTCTGGAGTCGCCCCACTTGCTGTGAGGCTGCAGCACTAACCACTGCACCACCTTGCCGCCCAATATTAAATATATCCTATATAAATGAAATATTTAATGTATCTTATTTAATAACAATATTACATTTTTATTATTTAAATATTATATTAAATACTTGTATTTATAATATATTCATGATGTTTGTTAAACTTTATGTATTTGGTTTAAATATGTCTGAATGTTGTCTATTTGTGGATCACTACCAGGAAAAAAAACACTTCTTCATTTGACTGCAAACAATTGTTAGACATCTATATCTGTATATCACCTGCACACCTAAACAGTGATCTTATTGATTTCAGGGACTTAGTCTTGAGAGTTTTCTGTCATCTGATAACTGATTTCTTAATGATATGGGGGAATGGAATCAGAGCGAGTTTGAAACTGGATGGAATTGATTTTAAAAGCTATCTATAGCTCTATAGTATCTATAGCTTGAATGCAGCCAGGATATATAGAATGTGTGCTGAGTCTTATGTTAATTATGACCCTCTTTTATCTGAAGAATAATACTGGATTTGTAACCTTTCAGACTCTTATGTGAAGGCTCTCTACAGACACAGCCACAAGAGTAAAGTTTTAAACTGAGGAATTGTGGCCTTTACAGCTGTGTGTATGTGAAGAGCTTTGAGGCACTCCATGGGAGCAGACGCTTTCACACAATTCAAAGTTATTCAACAAGGGGAGATGTCATTTTGTCTTCTTGTTCCTGCACTGGTTGGTATTACTATGCTTGGCATGGAGATACATTTCATGGGCCAAGTGCATTCCAGTCTGAAGGGGACTGGCAATACAATGCAAGTAAGCTTCGAGCCTGATAATTTAAGGTTCCATTTTGGCAATTAGAGGTGTTTATGTAAAATAAATCTCATTTTGCTTTTTGTTAAGGTGTAATAACTTATAAGTGCTTGTATAAATAAAGTAGCCTGTGTGGGTCAGTTTTACATACTCCTTCACAGACTCTTTTTTATAGTCTGTTTAATCTGTAATCTGTAAAATGAGGATGGGATTCCCTTCTGAGTCTGATCCCTTTCAAGTTTTCTTTCTCTTATCATCTCAGGGAGTTTTTCCTTGCCATTTTCACATTCTGGCTTGTGCATTAGGGATAAAACACTTTATAAATAAAGCTTAATCAGGACAAAGCAGACAAAGAATTTCCTTACCAAGATCAATAAATTATTATTATTATTATTAACTATATTGAATTGTGTCTAACATGTCTCAGTGTCCTGGTTTAACAATCACTGTCTGAGCCTTTTACTAGCAAAGTGTACCTAATAAAGTTTCTGATATGTGAAGATAACTGAATATAATGTACCCTTATTTTATTGAATATTACTGTAAATATAATATGAATATGTACAGTATATAATATGGTATTATAATGATTATTGTATAGATATCGGTTACATTTGTACTGCTTCACAATACAATATTTCCTAATTTCTGAAATTTTAAGGTTCTATCTGCTTGCATATTCACACATACACAGTTCTTTTGGCAGTGAGACACAGTAAAATGTCCGCTTAATGAATATTGATAATTGTATGGAGATGCTCTTATGTACTCTCCTATTTCTGCCTAATTGGTTATTGGCTTGTGTTTGTCTTCTGCATCTTGAAGACTTTGTTTAGACAGGGTGAAGATAAGGAGGAAGAATGGGTTGAGAGTGCATCTGAATATCAGTGTATTTTTTGTTCACATTGTCATGTGCTGTTATTTCATTTGCTTGGGGTTGTGGATGTGCACAGATTGCATGTTGAAAACTGCAGTCTATTTAACAGGGAGAGCACATGGCTGGAGGAGTCCTTCAATACTTATGCTTGGTGAACATTTATTAATGAACATGGTATGTACATAATGTACAGGGGTTAGACAATGAAAGTGTGGGAGGTTTCATGGCTAAATTGGACAAGCCTCAAGGCCAATCTTCATTAAATGCACATTGCACCAGTAAGAGCAGAGTGTGAAGGTTCAATTAGCAGGGTAAGATCAAAGTTTTGCTCAAAATATTGCAATGCACACATTATGGGTGACATACCAGAGTTCAAAAAGTTTGCATGATGTTTGGTAGTGTGTTTGTGGATGGTTCCTCCACTTTTGATACACCTGTGGTATCGTGGTATGTGATCAGCCCATAAGCGCAGCTGTTACTGTAACACTGGTATCACACCACTGGGCTACAACTGTTTATCCATGGGCAAAGTCGCTCAAGTTGCTCCATTTACTTATAACTGGTAAATATTGCCATATCAACACATTATGAGAGTGATTGTGATGTACCAACTATTTATCAGTAATAATGTGCTATTTGCTCAGTGTTCTTAGTCCTGTAATTGTTCCATTTATACTGCTTATTAACATTTACTTTCCTTTTCTTTTCTATTGACTAGCTCTAGGAAATATCAGAAAAGACCCCCGCTGGTGGATGTGGGTTAGACTTTAACCATTTGATGGACACATCTTGCAAAGAGCATCACTTTGTACACCCCAACAAGTTTAATGTGGACTTTACTGGGCACCAACAGGGTGGTAATAAAGAAGAGCACAGATACGCTTTTTTTACAGGAAAAACATGGAAAAAATGGATGCCTTTACCATTCAGGAAGCTGACAACACAAAAGGCAGGCCAGAACATCACGCTAGCTCTCAGGCACAGGCCAAGCGCTTATACAAAAAGGATGATGGTGGAGCAAGTGGGAAAGGTTTATGCAAATCAGAGGGAATTACAAGACTTGAAGACTCTGCACCTCAAGAAAGCTCTGTTTCTTTTACCAGAGAGCAGATCATTGTTGAAGTGAACCTTAACAACCAGACCTTGAACGTTTCCAAGGGGTCAAAAGGCAAAACAGGAGTGCAAGGTCAAGCTCAAGAATGCACAGCCAGCAATGAAGACTATCAGCAGATGAAGAAAGCGATAGAAATTGGTATAGAGGATGAAGATTATGATGAAGATGAAGAGGATGTTGATGATGATGATGAGTATGATGATGGTGATGATAATTATGAAGAGGAGAATGAGTTTATCATTCCAGACTTTCCACAGAATATCTTAGAGAAACCACGGCGTGGTACGAGGTCGAGTGCTGTGTCTTTGTGTCTGGGTAGTGACATGCCAGCACAGGGAAATAAGGAAAAGGAAAGTCAGGGACAGAAGGTCAAGTTAGAGGAGAAGCAGCACTTTGCATGCAAGATATGTCCACGTGTGTTTAACAATCATTGGTATCTAGAGAAACACACTAACGTCACTCATAATCGCATGCAGATCTGCAACAACTGTGGCAAACGATTTATACTGGAGAGTGAACTACTGCTGCACCATCAGACCAGCTGCGAGAAGAGCATAAAGGTATGGACACCCACACACACACACATACACACACGGGGGTGCTGCTAGGGATTTTGAGCCCCATGAAAATATATCACTCTGGACCCAACCACCCCAGGATATGCCATCGACTATGGCTGTATTGATTCATTGTTGTTGTTTATAAGATGAGTGAAATGTAAACATGGACATATTATGGACATATGAAAAAACTAATATTAGACTCTGGGATAAAGGCCACCACCACCACACTCGGCAACATCCGCCTTTCTTCCTGAAAAACTGGGTGAAATTCTCTCTGTCCTGCTTGACTTTATTTCTTTTCATGTTTTAGATTTTTTTTAAAGACACCAACATTATCTTTTCTTCTAAGCTGTAGCAGTGCACACTGCACACACCTGCTTAGTACTCCACACTTCACTCCCAATGAGAGGAAGGACTGAACCAGTCAGAGAGGGGAATCAAATCAGATGCTCTGAATGTTACCTTTTTGTCAAATGAGTAAAATGAGATGTTTTAAATTACTATACAAACGAGGACAGTTAAATAGTTTAACAATGAATAAAAAGTGTTATTATATACTCACTGGCCACATTATTATGTACGCCTTGTTGTCAAACTGAACTTGCTTAATTTTTTGTGGCATACTATCAACAGAGATGGTATTTTACATTCCTGTGGTTATTTAAGTTACTGTTGCCTTTCTATCATCTCGAAAAAGGTCTGCCCATTTTCCTCTGACCTCTCATACCAAGGCATTTTCATCTATGCAACTGCCCCTCACTGGATATTTTCTATTTTACTGACCATTCACTGTAAACCCTAGAGACGGTTATGTGTAAAAATCCCAGTAGATTATTAGTTTTTGAAATACTCATACCAGCACTGTCTGGTACCAACAACCATGTTCAAATTCACTTAAATCACCTTTATTCCCCATTCTGATTCTTAGTTCGTACTTCAGCAAGTTGCCATAACCACCTCTACATGACTAAAAAATTGTGGCCTCCTGATATTTGATAAGAGTTGGCCTGATTCGATATTTGTGTTAACAAGCAACTGAACAGGTGTACCTAATAAAGTGGCTGGTGAGTGTTTGTATTTTTTCCTCAGTGTTTGGTCTCTAGACATATACGAACATAGGGTAATTCATTTTACATTCTTTAAAATAATATTAGCTTCATTATGGTTAGTTTTTAGCACAGATTGGAAAGTAGAATTACCTTAAAAATCATGATATCTTCAAATAGTAATAGAAATGTTAAAGATAATATAAGCTATAAATACTTCTGCCTATAATTCTTCAAACTCTGTCGCAGACATTTTTCAGGTTCCTAATTTGTTATAATACAAATGAGGATGCGTTTTCCTTCCAAGTCTGGTTTCTCTCAAAGTTTCTTCCTCTTGAAAGTGATACACTTTGCCACTATGTTTGCACACAGGAATTGGTCCTCTGCATTTAATCCATCTGTGCAGTGAAACACACAAATACACACACACAGGTGAAGTGAGCACACGTGCCTGGAGCAGTGAGCAGCTAGCACAGTGCCCAGGGAGCAACTGAGGGGTAGGTGCCTTGCCCAAGGGCACTTCAGCCATGACTTGTTGGAACTTG